>JNEM01006524.1:0-19582 GCA_000697335.1 Conidiobolus incongruus B7586 | reverse complement strand
AATAATTTTATTATAATATTCTATAAAAAATAATTTAACTAAATAATATATCGTTTATATATTTAGAATATCAAAAATAAAGTAATATATTATTGTATTCTCTAAATATAAATAGTTTTATATAAATTAAAATATATATTTATATATAATTAATTTAATCTATCCAATCATAATATAATAGATAAATTTATATATTATCAAAAATTTTAAAAGATTTTTTTGTCTCGAACTATGAGTAAATATTTCAAAATATTTAAGAGTTTAAATAAATATAGATAATATTTACATTTTTATACCAACCAAAATTCAAATCAATAATATTAATATACTTAATTTAAATTGATTTATATAATAATGTATTTCAATATGTTTAAATTTTTCTAATATAATCAAATGTTTAACAGTGTGAATATTGTTACTAGAAAAAGAATTATTATTTAATTTTTATGATCTATTAAAAAAATAAAAACGAAGAGAATTCTCTACATCATTGATTAATTACTCATATAAAGAATATTATTTTAAATAAATTATTAATTGATTATAATATTAATAATTTAATTTATGATAGCTAATATAAGAATTTAATAATGTAATAATATAATATATCGAAAGACTTAATTTTTGTTTTTTGAAATTAATCTTCCCAAAAAATTAATAATTTATATTTGATAATAAATGGAAATCAACAATAAAGGAATAAAAATAAACAATATATTTATAAAAATCGAGATATATTTATGATATTGAATAAAATGGAATAATGTTAATCTGTTTACTTTAGCTTTATGGAGTAAATATATATATATATATAATTCAAATTATGGATTTCGACATTTTTGATGAATTAATAGAGATTGGAGACTTGAATTCCTTGAGGAATAACAAATTGAGCAGTAGTTTGTCACTACCTACCGACTAAGTGCAGATACTTGGGTATAACAACTTAAGTCGGTGATGTCGTTCAATTTACCATTGATATTGGAGGTTGACGAAGAAGAGGATGAACAGAGTTTTGAGTTTGGGTCAAATAAATCGCAGAAATTTCAAGATGGATATTTCCGATGAAGTTGAAGATAACCATTCTGCCTCGAACAAAGAACATAGCGAAAGCCAAAGAGAAATGAATTATGGCGAAAATCAAATGGAGGTAGATAACGACTCTTCAATAGACGAAATGTAAGAGAGTATAATCGCTAGAGAATTGGTATTTCAAGAGTTGGAAAATCCCAAAGGATTATTTGAAAGACCCAGCTTCCAGCAATGTAGGAAGAAATTGGGTAGGGATGTACTGATGTGCAAATGGTAAATTGCTAAACATTATTATGATGTCCCAACTAATAGTTGTAATAGATTGTTATATGCATTAAATTCAGCAGAAGTACCCGAATTAGTTACGATGATGAAATACGAGAGTAAATTTCAACAAACTATAAAACGTAGTGTTAGAGAAGACACTAAATTGAGCAAATGATCCTTTAATACCAAGAAATATCATAATTATTGGGACTTTAGAGGTGATATTATATTTAATTAAATCTAATGGTGTATTAATTGACATTTTGGCTCACAGAGTATTAGAATTTGAAGCTTCCAAACCTATAAGTATGAATTTATTACTTTATTATAAGATTATTAACGATTGGTTAGGGTGCTGTCCAAAATTTAATCGAAATAGCTTCTAATTATTACCAAGCATCCAACGCTCATCCTCTGACTTATGAGAGAAATTGTTGCTATGATTTAATGGCATTAGGTAATCTATTATAACATTAATAATATAGATCAATATATTAACACGTCTTGAGAAAGCCGTGTCCAGAGTAGTTTAGATAAAAGAGAGATCTGGGGAATTCCATATAAGTGTTAGGGAGATAGGGGGTTTATTGGTTTAAGTCAAAAAGCTGGGAGGACCCAGATCGAACTCTTCTTGTTGAGGATAGCTCTAATTCCAGGTTTTATATAGAGTAAGTTGGGTAAAGTGATTCATGAGATTCTTCTGTGACTTGCATCATCGGCCAATTAAAAGATAGAGCGGGAGCAGATAGTATGCAAGGAGAAAATGACTTTAACATTAGGTTGATGTAAGAATACCTGGGTAGAAGGGAGTCACCTGGCTCATGACAACATTATTAAGAAATAGGTGTACTTATGGGAGATTATGTGGACTATCTCATGGAACAGAGTACAACAAACGAATCTTATTTGATTCGGATCGCGAGTTCGATATGGGTATTGCATCAGACAAAGAGAGTGCATATTCTATAAAATCTAGAAATTGGATAGTGGATCAAGGCAGTCATTGATAGGATATTTATAGCTATTATTTAATAGAAAGTAGTTTTAGAAACAAGCGCTGAATAAAATGTAGAATATATTTATTAATATATTTAATTCATTATACATAATATTATACAGAGTTTGAACATTTAATTTCCTTCTAATAGCCAATTGAATTGTGGCTCCAATTAACTTGAAGATAAAAAACTCTTTTACAATATATTATCAATATGACATATAAAAATTACAGAATTTCCTGTTAAAATTCTCAATATAAGTAAATTACTGACTTCCATATAAATTAAAATAAGCATCTGGATAAATATCAAATTCATCAAAAATATAACAGTGATAAAAAATAATGTTAAATGAATATATATTCAAAATATCTTCAATTGATTTAGGTGATCATAGGTTTAATATGATGTGCTTGGAAATGTTTACATTGTTAAATTCAATTTTTCAATAATTGAATTATCTATTAAAATAATTTAATATTATTAATATTATTAATATTGAAATTAATTCTCTAATTCTATTAACAATTGATAATATAGTAATTATAACTGTGTCATTGTGCTCACTAAATTTGTATCATTAGAGGAACATAATAATAATTATTCAATATTTTTTATTTTAAGTCATATCATATTGTGTCTATAAAACATAAACTATTTGTGTAATATAAAAATCTATTGAGGAGGTGATCTTTTCACGAAACTACCATCAGAATTTCCAAAATATGCTACGTTACAAATATCTGTAAACAATCCAACCTCTACCACTCCGCAAATTCCTTTTAATTGCTTTTCAAGATCCACCGGATTGCTCATATCATTGAAGTGAGCGTCTACTACCAAATTGCCATGGTCAGTCACTACGGGACCGGCTTTGCCACCGCCACTCATCCTGAGTTTGCCTTCGCCACCCATGGCTTTTAGGGAGTTGAGTACTGGATTCACACCAATGGGAACCACTTCCAAAGGAATACCCTTATGCCACTAACGACAAATATTTAATAAAAAAGTATATGATATAAGCTATTTTATGGTTACTTGTTGTCCCAATACTTCAGAATCTTTAGTGTAATCTAACAAAAAAATAGCATTAAACTTTTATGGAATACTAAAGTAAAAATAAGAATTTTACCTGCTACAATGACAAATTTTTTAGCAGCTTTAGCTACTAACTTCTCTTGAAGGTGACAGGCGCCACCTCCCTTAATGGAGTTTAAGTTATTGTCAACTTCATCAGCTCCGTCAATTGCGATATCTACGTAGGGTACTCTATAATAGTGACGTCATATTAATGAAAATTCTATTTTTTTGAAAATAGAGCTTACGTCTCAATACTTCCTAACTTTAATCCGGCATCAAGAATCAAGTGCTTGGCTTGGAAGGATGTTGGTACATAAGTACAAGGTTGAGTGAGTGATTTGTCCAATTTCTTAATAGCTTCCACCACGTATACTACGGTACTGCCACTACCAATTCCTACTATAAGGGATCGACCTTCGTTCTGGGCGGATTTTAGCAAAGGTAACAATTCTTCGTCGACGGCTTTATGAGCTGCTACAGATTTGCCAGCATTTAAATCCATTTTTTAAAGTTGATTAAATTTAGTTTAAGGATACTTTTAGGGATTGGCATAGTTTTATACCCTTTTAAATTGAAATTAATTATGGGGAAAATAGTAAATAAATTTGTGATTTAATTATAATCAAACAAAAATTTCTCATATTATTTTGATGTTAGTGTAGGAGTTATCAAATTATATTCAGTCATTAAACTATTGTGGATGGATAACTCAGGATCAATATTTCACTCTTGAGTTTTCACAATTTTTAGTTACAAAGTTGCCATAGTTGTCTTGATGCTATGTTTTCACAATTTCTCAAGGTAATTTTAAATAAACAGGTATTTGGATGGATATTTGGATTCAAGGGTTTGTGGAATCGGATCATCTTATCTTTGTTTGATAATGAAATAGGGTTGAACCGATGAGTTTTTGATAAATTTTGAGTATATGCTATTGAAATAATAACTAGCTTTAAAATAACTATATTTTAAATATTAAATTGTGAAATAATTTGTCAAAAAATTATCTTTTTTTCAAATCAATTTAATAAATAACAATAACAAACACAATAATATAACCAAATATATGGTTTCATTTATTTAATATAATACACGTTGAAACTTATGGAAATCACCTAATCATATTAGAAACCCCATGATAGTTACGCAATTCAATTGCCTTATTTAATTTTATATAACATCATTGAGATATTTAAATACCGTTCTAATATAATGATCCTTGAATAGCCCAAAACCCTTGAAATCACAGGGATTTTTATCTGGAGAATATGGTAGGTGTGGCAATAGAGTTCATATTTTTGATTTAATAAGGTTTTTGACAATGTTTATTTTATGGAGTTTGGCATTATAAAGAATGTTTGGAGACCTTTGAACTTGATGAAATGATCACTATTTTCTTAAGTTTCTCTCAAAAAACATATTAAAACAATTCATGGAGTTTTAATGTAATAATAATTTTAAGCAAATATCATCAAAATATATAAAGATCAAAAATTTCCATAAAATTTTTGACTCTAGAAAAATTAAAATTAGGCTTTCAAGTTGAGCATATAATCTAGATTTCATATAAAATAATGGTATATATACTGAATAACAATTTGAATCAATATCAATATCAATATATTATAATATTAATCTGTGATATACTCTATATTAGCCAATATTTTCAATTATTATATTTTCTCTTTATTTTTTTGATATATTGACAATTCATAAGATATTATTTTGATAATTTTTTAATCCTAACTCATATTTCAAGGTATAGTATAAATTGAATAATTAATAAATAAATTACTAGGAATATTTTTTTAATGAAAATTAAGCATGACTTTTTATATATCTTTGAATATTTTAAACTTTTCATTAATAATTATTCTTTGGAAATCAGATCTAGACCTATTGTTAACAAAATATTGTCCTTAATTAAATTTATTTATCTAATAATATAAATTTTCAAAAGAAAAATCTTTTTATATACTTTTTTTTCACCAAATTATAGTAAATATTATTTAAGATTGATTTCAAAATTGATAATATTTGAGAAAAGATATTTGATCAAATTTATCAATAATTTAAAAATATAAAACAGTATATATTCTTAATTAAGGACTTTGAAACAAAATAGCAATATTTATATATATTATTTATGTCCAATAAACCACAGACTTTATTATAAAAATATTTTAATATTTTAGCAAAAAACTCCTTTATCTCAAAGTCTTTCAAAAACCCTTTTCATAAACTAAGGAAAATATCAAATATTAAAATTTATTACTATAATATATATATATAAGTATATTATTACAATGATTATAAAATTCACTTGGCTTTAATACACTCTGAGAAAATCTTGCATATTGGGATTTTGCATTTTTTTAACTTAAGACAAACAATTACAAATATATAATTAAGAATCATATAAAAAATCTAAAATCTAATACCTTTAGATGGAACTAAATATACATATAAATATACAAATTAAATTATTTCATTTTCTAATTGAAGTGATTTTATTAGAATTATAACTATAAAAATTGATATCGAATTTAATTTCAGAAATTTTAATTATTATAAGAGAAAAACTTAAGTCATTTTGTTTAATAATAAATAAATTTTAAAATTAATCAAATTATTAAATATTTTATAAGTTTTGAAGATCATTTCTATTAATATTGATATTGAATATGATTTGGAATATTTTAATGATTTATACTGAATTAATTATACTAAATGTTAATTATATAAACAAACCTTTAGCTTATTTGAAGTATTAGTATAAAAATTAAAAAATGGCAAATTTTTTAATTTCTGATCTTTCAAACATATTATACATTTTGAAGAATTATTTATATATAAAATATATAGGAAAATAAATATTTTCAAACTATATATATATATATATATATTGAATTTTAATTATTTTTTTTATTAAAATATTTTGATTTTAAAATTTATATTTCAATTTAATTATATTTAAACTAAATAATGATTATCAAAAGATTTTTATTTTTGTATCTTTAAAACTTAACTATAAACCCTTTAAAATCATTTAAAACTTATAAATAACTTATAAAGATGGTATTTTATTTAAAACTACTATATATCACTAGCTTTATGATTTTAAAGTTAAAAGGGACATTATTTAAAATTTACTAAAATCTAAAAAATTAATTTCTACTGTTATTTTTTTACTTACTAATAAAATAAGAATATATATTAAAAAATACCTTTTTTATTTTAGTTAAAGAATTATTAAAGTAATTTAATACTAATTATATAAGCATATTATATTTATTTAAGTTTAAACTTAGTTTAATTAATAAAAATATAAAATAAATATCTTATCATTTAATAAAAGCTTAAAAAAAATAAAATAGCTATAGTTAAATTAAACTTATTAAAGTATAATTAAAAACAAAAGTTTTTATAATAGATATTTATAATTAATAAATTTAAATTTTTTTATATAATCCTTTAATTAAAAATAAAATAAAATATTAAGTTAAATTAATCCCTTTTATAAATTTTAATAAATAAATACTTTAAATATAAATAAATGTTAATTATTGTAATAAATTATAATGGTATATAATTTTCTTAATATTTTAAGGAAAATTAATTAATAGTAAATTATATATTATTTTTTTAAATAAAATATTTGTTAAATAATATTCTTAATATAAATTAAAGATAGCTATTATTTTATATAATAATTATAAAATATATAAAGTTAAAGCTATAAAAAAATTTTTATATAAAAAACTAAAGAGAATTATTATATCTAGTATACTCACTTAATTATAACTTATGTAATGTTAATTAATTTAAATAATTAAAAAATTAGCTTATAAAAAAATTTACCATAAATTAAATTAATTTGTAAAATATTAAATTTTAGTCTTTAATAAAAAAAACTATTATTTAAATATTAGAAGCTTACTAAAAGTATAGAAAAAAGTTATTAATAATAATAAAGACTATTAATTTTATATTATTTATTAATTTATTTAATTTTAATTTTAAAATTATTCCATTACTTAATTTCTACACTAATATTGATTATTTAATTGATTTTTCTATTAGTGTTTAGTGTGATCAGTTTATAAGTTATATTCAATTATATATTGATCAGTGATTATTAGTAAATAAATCCCAAAATATATATTTATATACAGTATTGATTTAAATTAATTAAAATATACAAATAATTTTGTTTTAATTATGTAATTTTCATCAAATTAAGCATTACTGTAATATATTTTCCAAACATTTTGAAAACTAAAGCTAAATTTTTTTCAACAATATTATAGAACTAGCAAACATTAAATTGTTCATAAAAATTTAGTTTGGGTTGAAATGATTTTTTGCTGTTACATAGTGTAATCAATTAGCATGCACAATGAGTGATGTATTATTTATATAATTTATAAAATTAACCAATAAGCCAAATGAAGTTGAAGATTAAAACAATATATTTAACAGTTAGCATTATCATTAAGGATTTGGTGCTACTGGTGGCAGATTGTTAGCTTCCTCAGCAGGTTGACCAGCTGCAGCATTGTTGTTATTATTAGCATTGGGGTCCTTTTCATCCTGAGATTGAGGGTTATTTGCAGGTTCTAAAGGTGCACAATAGAGTTTACTGCGATGTCTATAAAATACCAAATTAATATATTGAAATGGGTTACATAAGTGTAGCTTACAGGTGAATGGTGCCTAGCTTCTTGCGATAGTCAGGGAATTTTGGGAGTTGATTGGGTTGAAGTGCTAAATAAAAGTTATTAAGTCAATTTAAATAAAATTAAGGAAATAATTATTACGTTGGGGATCTTCAACAAAGTAGGGATGATAAAATGCTTCTTCTACCGTCATTCTTAATTTGGGATCGTAGGTGAGAAGTCCATAGAGAAGATGGAGGGTCGCTTCAGAAGCTTCTGGGAATAATTCGTCCAGTGTATTATATCTAAATGTAATCAAATTAATATTCAAAGTTCACAGTTAAATTAATGTATTACTCATTGTAAATAGTGGGGAAAGCATCATGATATTTGTATGTATGGAAATCACTCCAAATACCTTCATGAGGAGATCCCAACAACTTGACCATGAGATTCACTTGGTCGACATCTGTCCTACCAGGAAACAAGGGTCTTTTAAGCAGGAATTCTGCAAGAATACATCCAGCAGACCTAAATAAGTGAATGAATGAGAGGGAATCCAATAAATTAGAAAGAACAAAACTTACCACATATCGACAGCCGCACCATAGTTGGGTTGATCACTGAACATTAATTCTGGAGCTCTATACCATAATGTACAAATTCTCGGCGTCAAATTTCCATTTTGATCGATTGGATGGTAGCGTCTGCCCATACCCCAATCAGCTACAATTTATTTAATCTATCATTCAATATATTATCAAAATTTTATTATTTACCAATTTTCAGTATACCATCATGAGTCAATAATAAATTGGACAATTTCAAATCTCTACATCCACCATCAGCTCACAACCTTCATTGTTTTAAATACTACTTACCGATGAATAATTTGTCTATGATGGCAATATTTTAATCCCCTTAAAAATTGTAAAAATAATCCTTTTGCTAATTACAATAGTTAACAAAAACTCAAATAATGTTAGAATATAAATAATTACTAGTTTCCAAACTAAATTTGGTTTCCGAATGATCTAAAATTACTGCTAAATCCTAATCATATGAATTTAACAAACTATTTTATATATTTTCAATATTATAATACTTACCTGATCACAAAATTCCATTACCAAATTCACATC
Organism: Conidiobolus incongruus B7586; assembly: GCA_000697335.1. Classification (NCBI taxonomy): domain Eukaryota; kingdom Fungi; phylum Entomophthoromycota; class Entomophthoromycetes; order Entomophthorales; family Conidiobolaceae; genus Conidiobolus; species Conidiobolus incongruus. The sequence goes on along the minus strand of JNEM01006524.1, from coordinate 10,405 downwards.
ATCGAGCCTTTTACCCACCATAATCTCTGTCAACTTGACTATATTGGGGTGATTTAAATTTTTTAATATGGTGATTTCCCTCAGACTCGAGATAGGTAATCCGTCCTTGTTGTCTTCCTCAGTTTTAACTTTTTTCACCGCTCGGATTTGATTGGTTTTGAGATTGCGATAGCGTCTAGAGATAATTTGAAGATTAATTAACTATATAGGATAATGGTTAAAGAAGACTTACGAGACAATACCGTAGGTACCTTGGCCAATTTTTTCGAGGAATTGAAATTGGTCTTTGTAGTGAGATGTACCGATAATTGGATAGTATCGCTCCAAACTTCGTTTTAAAGTCTTTCCAGAAAATGTCACAAGATGAGTTGCTGATGGCTGATCCTTGCTATTTAGTCTTAATAGTGTGGGTTTATTATTATTGGATGTCATTATTTTAATAAATGTTAAATTCAATTTTGTGGCTAGGGCGAAAGGTTCACCTAAATTTAATTTTTAAAATGTGTATTTAAATTTTATGGGATTTTTGGAAATTAACATTAAATTTTTATATAAAGTTAATAGTTTAAAGTTAATTTTAAATAATAAAATGAAAAATTCAAATTTATTTGTTCTTTAAGCTCTGCCTATTTTCGTAACCTTTGCAGTTTGGTACGACGTTATCTTTGGAGCAGAGTGCTCCAAATACTTGGGTCCAATATTTATTAGCGTTACTCGCTCCTATTTCACAAAATTTAGGATTGATGATGTTTGCATAATGTCCTATAGAGATTGGTTAACAAGATTAAAAGAGTATAGTTGAATACATATTACCTGGTGAGTTAACCCAAGCTCGGACTACTTCCTCCACAGTTTCCTGATTCCAAGCTACATTTTCACCGAATGCGAGTCCTGCGTAATTGATGCCCTGTATACGATCCTTTAAGGTGTTACCGTTGGAACTGATATGTGACATGTTCTTGTGGAATGCCTGGTCCTGAGAGTGAGCGAGTGCTAATTTGGATAGTGGCTTACTGATGGTCAGACCAGGCGCCCCCACTAGCTTTCTTTCAACGTTTAATAGACAAACCATTTCATTAACATCAAATTTCAATTCTGGTATATCCGTCATCTTTTCGTATTTTTCATCCGTTCCAGAACTTGAATTCGAATTGGTTTCAGTTTTGCTCTCTTTGGTAGTACTCATTACAGTCATTGGTTTACCAAATAGTAGTTTTGCCTTGGAATCTAATATTTGTTGAATATATTATAAGCCAAATTCTATTTTCAATGAGTATCTTGTATTACCTTTAGGTTTTTGAGTAAATCCTAGAGGAGCATTTGCCTCAACAGGATTCGACAATTGACCCGTAAAAAATAAAGACAAAATGAATAATTTATATTTTAACATATAGATACTATTAAATGTATGTTTTAAATATAATCAACATAGTTGATTATATGAATATTGATACCATTGCATTTAAATATCTATTTCAGTTTCACTATGAAATTTGGCAAGCGATTCATTTTGATACAAATTTTGATTTAATCATTGGTTTTTTAAATTTGGTATTATTTGACATGTTATTGATATTTTGCCACAATTATTTATCTTTTAATTTTAGGAAGGGAATTTTAATTTATATATAACAAAGGATTTATTTGGAATTTTTAGGAATATTTATTGCTTATTTTATTACTTTGAATATTTAAACAGCAGTATTTTATTTATAATACTTTAATAAAAAATTAATGAAATATCTAACATAATCACAGAATCACATATATTGTAAATAATCATGTTTAAAAAATATTTTGTTATTTAATTTTATTTCAGAATTCAAAAATGTTTCAAATTATTTGTCATACCAACTTTAATCATAACTTATAATTACCAATATTGATTAAATTTAATAAGTTATCAAAATTTAAAACAAAAATAATTTATTATTATTTTTATCAAAATATTTTCAATATAGTTAAATATTTTATATTGATAATATTCGTTGAAATGAAAATGCTAGAGTATATATCTTTATTTCATATCTAATTATTTGCATAGTTATTTTATGCTTTGTTACTACGTTATTTCAACTATTCAAAACTTGTGATCAAAGTGAATCAGCTAATAATTATTAGATATTCATTAAATTCATCTTATCTTTAATAATAGTTAATTTAATAACCGTTAAACACAGTACAAATTATATTATACTTTTAAATGGATCACTAATCACTTCCAATTATCTAACAAAACTCCCAACTTGCCATTTTAATTCAATCTCAACAATTCTAACAAATTTATGCAATTAGAGATTTAGCCTGAATAAAATTAGGAAAGTGTTATCAATACTGTAAATTTCCCAATATAGTAAAACGCAAACTTAATGATTTTTAAAGTAAAAAATTTTTGAAAATAATATTGTAAGGTTCGAAAACTTTAGGAAAATGAGATTTTTGAAATGCAAAAACGCAAGTTGAGATATTGAATAGTAATATAACATTTTTGTAATATATAAGTTTATGAATTGTGTTTTTTTCATATTTTACTCTTTTATTTTTATTTGTATTTAAATTGATTAATAGAAATGGAATTGAAAGTTGAATGATGAGGAGTTGTGAATTTTTAATAAGTTTGATATATTTCCGAACTGGTTGATTCATGGTAATTATGAAATATTCAGCGATGGATAAGGTCTTATTGAATAAAATTATGTATTGAGTACCTTTGTACTGTGATTAAATATGTTGTATATTTGAGAGATGGGTCAAAGAATAGGGTTAGAAAGGGTTTTAAGCTTGAATATGATACTGATGCCTGGATATATTGCATGCTTGGAATGAACCCACCGCAATTAGCCCACCTCATACAGGCTTAGAATTGTGGGCAATTGCGAATTGATCTTTTTTTATCCTCCCATCCTGTCTCATCATATCATTGGGTTACAGTTGATGCAATTATTTCCCCCCTCAAGCGTTCAATTGCCAACTTATCACAAACTAATCCAATCCAATTGGAATCCATATATTGTGCGCTTTCAATTATGCTAAATTCTCATTCAGCTTCATCTTAGCCTCCACTTCTTTTCTTCGTTTATTTCTTAACTCTCTTCTTCCTATTCTCTACCTTTAATTTTACGCTTTATTTTTATTTATTTTATGTCATCTCCTTCTTACACTCAATCTCCTGTGAAGCTTCGTCTCAATACGACCAACCCTCCAGCTCACGCCACCGTACCAACTTCCCTTAAGCGCTCACCTGATACAGACTACCTCAATACAGCTCAACCTACTAAAACCATAATATCACCTGCCAAGCTCACTAATCTTCTCAATCCCTCTGTCGACTCTAGTCCTTCTGCACATGAGCAAGAATTTCAACACCCAATTACTTCTCCTACACCCCTCTCTAGTTCACCTGATGAAGCCACTACTCCAACCGAATTACCTGAACCTTCCAATGATGACTCCGCTGATCAATTTACAGCTACTCAACATGTTCCATACCGACCCCGACTTCTTAAAGCAGCTCGCAAAAAATTTGTTACATTTTCTTCCGATTCGACATCACCAGTATCACAAGCAACTGTGTCAACCACCACAACACCTACCCCTACGCAAATTCAGCTGGCTAAGAAGTTGTATCCCCCTAAGCGCAAACTTCGTGGCACTAAACGAAGTGTACTCAAACCTACCAGCGCTCAAAATACAATTGATCAAGAGCATATTCCAACTCGCAAGATCGAGATCAAATCTCAGCCAGTATTTGGGTAAGTTGATAAATTTTGGCTATTTATTTTTATTATTCTAACTGTTTTAACTTAGTATTCGAGGTTCAATGGCTTGGAAAGCTAAATATCATAAAAAGAGTAAGTCCAAATTATTATATCCAAAACTATGGTCGTTTATTTGCAATATTAACATTTTAAGAATTTTGAAATGATTTTCAATTACTAATCAACATTTTGTATAGGTCGTAGGAAAGGTCCTCAGCCACTTTTCAAAAGGGTACTAGTTAAAAATGCGAATATGATGGCATTACACAGAATTATGGCACAAAAAGACTTGAAACCCAGAAAGTGGAAGTTGGAATCGATCACTCCTCAGGACAGCAACTTTCAAGGCAATGTAGCCTACGTTTGGCGACCTAGTAAGTTTAAACCTAACGAATTGGTAATTCCTGAAACTAACCAAATTCTAGCATCCAATCGCAAGATCCAATCATCATTCATTCAACCACCAGTGTCGGCAATCCATCGTAAGACAAATATTTCAAAACCTGTTCAACCTCACACCATTCCTGCACCCAAGGCTCTAACAATACCCAAACCCACGACAAACGACAAAGGTATGATTCCAGTAGTCACATTTATCGACGAGAATGGCAACAAACGACTCCAATGCCCTGGTAAAGACTGTCCCAAGCACTTTGCAGACCGCTGTGGTCTCAATCGCCACAAGAATCGTCATCATCCCGAGATTGGACCACTCGGAGCTCAATTACCACCCATTCAACTCTCATCATAAGACTAGAGTTATTTCAATTATTTATATTACTTTTAGACTTTAACTCCTTGCAATTACAAATAGTTTTTATTAAGATCCCTGGTGGCAAACACAAAAACGAATTGGAAAATATTGCTCATGCCAACGACCTCAAATAGGACCTACATTGTTCAGAATTGCAATATGATTGATCAACTCCCGACTTGGGCTTTAATACATTTCCAACTCTTAATCACCTCATTAAATTATCACCACCAAAGTTTAAAAGATCAATGAACATGGTTAAATATTGGTTTGGCAAATATATTAAAATCTATTCTCAAAATATTTTTTAATTTTTATTTTTATTATTGATAAGTGATTTAAAAATTAATGACTTAGCATTAAATATGTGTTGAATTAACAATTGAATTGATTCTAAGATACTTCATTGTTTATAAAAATAATTGGATTGGATTGAAAATTTGAAATTATATAGTTTAGCGTTTCAATGGTAATGAAAATAGAGCTAATTGGATAGTTGAGCTAATCCTATTAAATTAAAACAAGCAATTTTGACATCATTTTATATTTATACATAGACCTAGTGATGGTTAGATTTGGATAATTGGGACAATCCCGCATCTTCCAACTCTGGATGATACTTTTTCTTATGACGGTTAAGACCGCACCGATCTGCAAAATGTTTGGGACAATCTTTACCTGGACATTGCAATCGTTTGTTGCCATTCTCGTCTATGAACGACAGGACGGGAATTGCACCACGGTTCGCGGTAATAGTTTTGCTAACATTGGAAGGTGGTGGTATTGTGTGGGGTTGTACTGTGCGTGTTGGCATCTTAGGAGCTTTGCTGATTGGAATCGCAGAAGGTGGAATGATCGGTCGAATTTTTCTATTTGATGCTATCAATTGAATTAGTATATTGAAGGGTTTATACTGATAGATTCTACTTACTTGGTCTCCATGCTCTCACAAAGGTATCAGAACTTTCGTCAGATAACTTGTCAATTTTCTCTAATTTCCATCCCCGCGGTTTGGCATCTTTCAAGAGCTTGATTCGTTCAAATGCTGCCATATTCGCATTCTTTAGCAATACTCGTTTTACTAAGGGTTGGAGTCCCTTGCGTCGTGCTGGATTTTATAAGTTAGTGTATGTATTGATTGATTTATAATTAATAACTTACATTTTTTAGAATGTTTATTCTTAAATGCTAGAGACCCTCTAATCCTATAATAGGTATATTAGTATTACAAATTAATTCAAAAAAATTATCACTTACCCAAAAACTGGATGCGTCTTGAGCTGTAGACCCCTAGTAGGTATAGGTATATGGCTATCCGACATATTTTCAGAATTTTCGATTTTCACAATACTTCGTTTGGTACCTCTGAATTTTCTTTTGGGTATGTAAAGCTTTCTCAGAATTGGGATTGACTTTAAGGTAATTTGGGATATAGTAGTTTGTGAATAATTAGAAGGTGATACTGACTCAGTTTGAGTTATGGTTTTTCGTGGAAGTTTTAGTAGTCGACGCCTTTGAGTTATAGTAGGAATACTATTCGGTTCATGTGCCTCATTGAGAGTGATGGAATTAGCAGTCTGGTTAGAATCTTCGGATCCTTCATTAGACAAAGAATTTGAAAGTGGTGTTGGCGATGCTTCCTGTTCCGAGTTTGAGCTCGACCCAACTTCGGAGTTTCTTTCGTTAGCTGAGTTGAGTAAGTTCCTATGACTTGCATTACTTGTAGCACTAGATGGAGTAGGTTGCGAATTTACATAATGCAAATTCATTGACCGGTTCGCAAGACCTTCAGAACGGTTCAATCTCATAGTGGTAGGTGACCCAAAAGTCAGTCTAAGACGAATTCTATGGGGCTGAGTTGCTGGAGAAGACATTAACTTGAATACTTGAATAAAAACCAAAGAACACTAAGAATATTGAACGAGTGGGAGTGAAAAACAAAAATAAAGTCAGGGAGAATGTACAGAATTGGAATATTTTCAATTGAATTGGGAAGACATTAGTATCATAACGATTATTGGTGTTTGATATTGAAGTGATGGGATATCTTTCATTCAGGAGGGGGAAATTGCTCTGGATTGATTATCCCTCCTATCCAACTCACTTCCGTTCATTCAATATGTAATTAAGGAAATTTTTTGTTTGATTACTCCGTATCGTTGAAATTATTAATTTTGTATGGATTCTCACTTGAGTTAATTGTTTGGGTCTCAAGTTTCTTGTATTGCATTAACCATATCACAATTTGTTACTCATACATCATGATTCAAGTCATCAAATGTATTGAATGAACTAGTCAATGATCACACTAATGATAATTGAGAGAATTGTTTTAACTAATAATACAAAAGTGATTTTGAATCAACGTAATAATGATACATGCTAAATGAATGATGAAACCACTGAAATATGTATAAATGAATTTGTTGAATTGATTCTGAATTCCCCCTCTTCTAATTAATGATATATTGGATGAATTCACATTAACCAAACAAGCATTAATTTAGTTTCTAGATGCAATTTTTGAATGCTATTTACTCAGAATATTAACACTATATCCAGGTCTTATAATAAAATTCATGTTGTGAAATCAATATAAATCATTTTCAATATCAACCAATATTCCAAACTAAAAAATTCAATTAATTTATAACTTAGAGTTTGACCCATAATAATTTTGATAAAATCCGTGTATATACATATTGCGAAATAAGCTTTTGACTAAGATTTATTCATAATTTAAAAATGATTACCTGTTGAATATTAATACTACTAACATTTATTATACTTTGGCTACTAAGATTACGGATAGTGATACTAAGATCTAAGAAACAATTGAGTATTTGAATATTGAGATTAGGTAAATATCACCAAATATCAATATTCATTATTTTGTAGTTTTCGACGACAATTCTATAGAAATGACTAAATTGTTAAAAAGCCTTGATATTTCAGCCTTCCACAAGAGGCTGTATTTCGCGAATTCTGGAGTCATTTCAAGTGAAAATAAAGTCAAGCAATTAGGACGGGAGCAATTTAGTAGTCAATTAAAACAAGTAAATTGCAACAACATACATTAATTTTACTTTTTAGTATTAATAATTATAGTATAAAATTCGCATTATTTCCAGAAGTCGTCAAGTTGGTCAATCTTGGTTAACTGTACCTTTTTCAGTCCTAAAAACACATATTATTTACAGCGAATTATTTATTCAATGAAAAATCAGAAGTTGGAAGTATTCATTAATGAATGATGCTTTTGATTGAGATTGATAGGTTTTGAATGATTATTAACGGCCTCAGTACGAGTGTTAGTTGATTTTAGCTGTGTAAGCTATTCAATATAATATATATATATATATTTAATGGATATATTTTCGTTTATTGACTATATGATTTAGATCCTTGGTTCAACTATGACAGAATTGATCTATGTCGAATTTATTGCATAGGTGAATGCTCTATCACTGTCTGGTAAGTTTATTTACCCCGTTTGTGATCTGTTTTTAGTGTAATGGCCCCAACTGGTTGATAAATATCCAAAAACTCAGTGTAAGGATATTTTAGTTTAAATAATTTATATAATCTTTTTAATTTACTATATTCAGAAATCGATATTAATACTAATTTTGTAAACTATGATTGAAATGAAGTTTAAACTATTCTATTATTTTTATTATTTATTAAGATAATATTGTCAGTTTTTTAAACTTATACAATTGTTAAATTTTAATGAACATAAAAATGATTAAAGCTAGATCAATCCATACAATTTTATATTAATCAAACAGAGTTTAAACAACAAAATCTATCCTGTCACAATTATCATTACAACCTATATTAAAATTTATATTAAATTTACAATGTAATTTACAACACCCGAAAGAAAGATTAAAACTGAAAGTAATATGATCCAATTTTATAAATCTTCTGGTTATAACTAAATCCTAGAATTTTTAAAACTATTGAACGAAAATTATACTAATTTAACTATCTTTGATATTGAAACTAGAAAAATCACAAGTAATTTATGCTGGAGCTTTGTTAAAATTGGTTTATAAATATGCAAATGTTATAAAAATGTTCAATATTTTGGATTATTTAGACAGTTTAATTGAACAATTTCCTATCAATGAATTTTCCAATCGATTTGACAATACTAGTTACAGTGATTGGTTCAAAGCTATGGAAGAAGTAGACTATTTCAAATACATATTTACTCATTAAATGTAAACAATTTTAGGAAGTACCTGAACTCGTTCTCAATTAATTACCAAACAATTCGAAATCTTCTGAAGTTGAATCATCACCATATTTAATTCATATATTTAGCAATTTTACAAGAATTGATTACGGAACAAACAAGAGTTAATCATTTTGATATTTTTTTTGTTTAATTTGATGTACTTGGAATTCTTTCAACAGAGTGAGTATAAAATATTGGAATCGGTTATTCTTGATAGTTTCTTTGAAAAGTTTATTGACCATTTTATATTGATTTGATAAAAGTTTGGATATTTGAAATTATTCAGAAGATTGCAATTAACTTTTCGATTGGAACTAGCAGGCAGTCACTGAGTTTGAGAATTAGATAACTTTCAATTTATACTATATATTTTAAGATGTGCTCAACTTAAAGATAATAATTTTATTTTATAATTATATTGTGATATTCGATGTTTGTGGATGAGATGGGTAATACACCGACAGTTCGTAGAAAGATTAAAGAATGATTTTATGTTAATGGGCTGCATTGATTTTATTAGACATGCAAATCATCCTCAAATTATTATTATAATGTTTGCTAACGATTGCTAGGCGAAACAAGGTCCCTTCGATGAACATTCATCAATGCTCTATGACATTTTCGGCATCCCATTCTGGTATAAGGTGAACAAAGGTCTTCTCAAAGTGTATGCTGATGAAGTAATGAAAAAGCTTCCTGTTGTTCAAATTTGAGTATTTCAAAAATTATTTAGTTTTGAATCTGACAATAATGAGCAATAGTAAATTGGATTAAACATTAGATTTATTTTTGAAGATTGATATCCGATTTACCACCTGTCTTTTTGAGCACTTTGATGGATTGAATTACTGCCAAGGGGTCTACAGCTTTACACATATCGAAAATCGTTAAACAAGTAGTAGACACTAAGGTTAAAGCTTCCATTTCGACACCCGTATTATAATTACATTTAACAGTACCTACAACCCTAATAGAAGACTCACTTTCCAAATAGTTGAATTCTACATCCACGTAATTCAGAGGAAGAGGATGACATAATGGTATCAAATCACTAGTTCTTTTAGCTGCTTGAATTCCAGCGATTTTAGAAACTGTCAAAACATCTCCCTTCTTGTGGGTGTTCTCCTTCACTTGGGTGTAAGCAGCTTTATTTAATTTGATAATACCTTCTGCAATAGCTTCCCTCTTGGTTGGGATTTTGTGACTCGTATCTACCATTTTTGCTTTTCCATCACTGTCAACATGACTTAATTTTCCATCGTTAGGAATTGATGTGAATTGACGTAGGTTTAAAACATTGAACGTGGGTTTGAAAGCTCTGGAAAATTTTAAAGCATTCATTTTGACATTTTATAGAAAATAATAATCAATTTGAAATTTTCGAATTTTTTTATGAGGAAAGGATTTATTCGACAATTTATGGGATCGACGTAATAAATCCGTCACTTCGTCTGATAGACAAGTGTGATATATTACTAATTTAAATTTGCTAATTAATTATTTGCTTAGAGAATGTGGAATTCATTATCTTGTGTTATGTTTTTCGTGTAATTACGTAACGATATCTATCGGATTTTGAGTAATTTCTTGTCTAAAACATTTTCTTGCGTCTTCTTCTGATGGGGGTGTTATTGGTGTTTCTGTGAA
>JNEM01006522.1:0-10975 GCA_000697335.1 Conidiobolus incongruus B7586 | reverse complement strand
TTTAGTTATATCAATTTTGAATGATTTCTTTGTTATCTGGATATAATATATTTAATTATAAATGTTAGGTTGAAATAAAGTATTATATCGCTAAGTTATTAAGAGAGATTTAATGATTTTAAAAGGTTTATAATAAATTTTTAATGTTATTAATATAAGAATATTAATATTCATTATTTAGGTTAAAATTTATTAAACTTAACCTTAGAATTTTAATCAAAATAATTAAAAAAAAACAATCAAAAACCAAAAATATCAATATATTTTATGTATAATTAATTTTTTAAATTAATAATAACTTTAAAGTATTATAATCTATATAATTTATCATTTTATTCTTTTTTAAACAATTATATCAAAAAATATATAAAGTATTTAATTATAATTTTATATCAAATATATAAATTAATTTAATAAAATAAATTAAAAATTATTGATTTAAGATCAACAAATATTTTATAATTAATATTTTGGTTAAGAGACATGATCTCAAAGTACTTGGTATATATTATTATATTAACGTTTATTGTTTAATTTAAAGATTAATTTTACCATGTGATGTCACATGGATACACGTGTTATTTTATATTAGAATTAATATAAAATTAAATTGATTTTACTTAATAAACACGGTTCTTTCTCTGTTCTTTCTATTATTCTCTTATAATTAGCTATCTTCTTGATTACTTGTTTAATCACTATCTAATATTTTAATTATAAGACTATCCCTATCATTTACTATCAGTATTTGATATTATCTACTAGTTTGGACCATTTTAATTATGAATTAAGACTATATTACTTCCAATCAGGATTAAACCTATTTTCAACATTATTTCAAAGTCTTCCTTTGCATTATTATTTTCCCTTGAATATAAGATTATTTTTTATCACTATTACCCTTTGTTGTTTATAATTTAATTAATAATAAATAATATTTTTCCTGAATAGAAATGCTATTATATAAAATTAATAATTTGTATATATATATATATATATATTAGTTATTTTCAAAGAATAAAAGTATCCTTATTTAAGTTTCTAACATAACTTTAAATAAAACATTATATATAATAATCTTTATAATGAAATTTAAATTAAAATATTTATTTAAATAACCTATATAAAAAGCCTATTAAATTTAATTTATCTCTGTATATGATTATACTGATAATTTTATAATATTTAATTTATTTATTAAAAAATATATATTGTATTATATATTATCTAAATCCTAGTTTATATATAGAGCCTTAAATAATCCAATATAAAGACCAAAACCAATAATTTTTAAGATTTTAAGCATTTAATAATCAAAAATTTACAGATTTATTAAATTTAAAAAATATAATATTTAGTTAAATTTAGTTTTTGAAGAGAATATATATTAAATATTTTGGCCAAATATTAATATCTTTCACAAAATCTAGTATAGTAATAATTAAAAATTATAGAAGCATTAAATCTTATTAGCTTTGTCGTTATTCAGATAATAATTCACTTGATCAATTTTATCTCACCATTTATTACCTTATGGAAATATAAACCAGGAATACTTGTCATATTACTTTGATGTTTTAATTTTTTGGACTTAATATAATTTTTTATATTACCTATCACTTATAAATGGCCTATAAAAGAACCATTATTGGAATATATTTCAATCAACTTTGGTCTTTTGTATAGCCTATTAAACCATTAACAAATCTTAATCAAACGCCTTAACCCAAAACTAACAAATAAATCACAAAAAAACTACTATTTTCTTTATTAACAATATCCTATTAGAAATCTGTAGTACCGCAGCTTTATAAATAATATCATTTGATTGGTTGACTTAATAAAAAATTATTAGATTTGGGTGAATTATAGAATAATTAGTTGATATTATTTAATTTAAATTTATATGATTAATAAACATGAATTTTAATTATAGATTAATGGTAAATTTAAAGGAAATAAAAAGCATATAAAATAACTGAATAATAGATTAACTCTGTCTGAAACTAAATCAAGTTTTAAATTTAATTTAATAAATATTTAAATTGATAACAATATAATAAGTCCTTCGTGAAACTATTAATTGTATTCTCAATGAAACAGTGTATTTAAAATACAATAGGAATGTTTAAAAAAGTAGAATGTTTAAAGCAATAATTTCTCACGATATTATAAATTTAATCAAAAGGATCTATAATGATTGTTGAATAAAACAATTTCAAATTCCATAAAACACTCATTATGTTAATAATAAACAATTCAGTAGAGTTTGATTAAAAACTTAGAGAAATCAATGGTTTGATATAGCAAACATGATAGTATATTATTAATTCTAATCATGGCTTTTGTAAATAAAGAATATTAATAACTTTTTAATTAATTAATACCCTTTGTAGGATGCCAGGAAATTTACGACATGTGATCCAAGATAAGCACATTATATAAAAGATGATTGAACCATAATAAAGGAATATGAAATCTGCGTAATAAAGAGTAACAATATTCAGTTAATTGTACATGTGGCCTATAATTTATAAAAATATAAATTAAAAATTGTTCGGTCAGAATTAAATTTTTGGAATATAATAACTTAAATTGATTTTAATAAAACTTGTTAAAGGTAAAATTGTCGTATTGTATACGGATAAAAAACTATTAAATATAATTTGAATAGCTATAATTTCAAAATTATATGGAGAAATAAATGAGCTTGAAGCAAAAATGAACCTTTGAAAATAATGATTGTTATTATATTAAAATCAATTTGTGGAAAATAATATTACCCATGATTGATGATTATATACAATTGAAATAAAATAATATATAATTTTCTCATTTATTATTATTTGTAATATCATCAAACCAGGGTTAATAATTATGGAGTTCACAATGTCTTATTGGTTATAACTAATACTCTTAATAATCAATGTGAACTGAAATTACAGCAAATTTCAACCTAAAAATTCTCAATTATATTTTTCAAATCATAATAAAAAATTTCGGAATAATATAAAAAGTTCAAAGTGAAGATGATGGTCATATAAAATTTATTAGTATTTTGAGAATTGAACTTCTAGTTGTAAATTTTGTGTTTTAAAATGATATCATTATTCTTTTGTGTATTAATTCAAATTAATTTTGATTATAAAGAACAGACCAGATGTATAATTTATATATTTTGACTATTTTATACACTTTAAAACTAGTAAACATCCTCATGATAAAAGATACCATTAAATATTTTTATTATTAGTCAAATAAAATATACCAAAAGATTTAAACTATCAAGTGTAAATAAAATCATAATTGAGTTTTAAATTATTAGTTTAATTATGAAATAATACTAATGAAAGAAAATTTGAAATAAATATTTTATTATAGTTGCTAAAAATATGTATTTGGCACTGATAAATCAAAATATATAATATTTAAAGATTTTGATCAAAAATCAAACTTGAAAATTTTAAATATTTCAATCGCAAATTGTGAGCGTTGAAAGGGAAAAGATAATGAAATATCGATTATAGTAAACAAGATGATTAGAGTCAACAGATTTATACTCTAATATGTTATAATATTAATAGTTACTCAAAAAAATATAGAATGAACCTAATGTAAAATATCCTTTGACATTGGAATAATATAGTTATATTAATTATTCAACTTTGTTAGAATATTGATTGTAATACTTTCCCAAAAGCACTATGAAATAATTAACCTGAAGGTATTAATTATGTATATTATATAGATAATGATTTCATTGAACGCATATAATTATATTCACATGAAGAACCAAAATATGACATATAGAAAATGATTGTAAAGTAATAACATAAAGTTTTTTCAATTTAAATATTCAAAATAACGAACTATGCATATATATATATATATATTAAAGATAAAATTATTAATCTTTGACCATACTTAAGAAAAATATATTATATATTTTATTTTTAATAAGTTGCATATATTTTTCAAACAATCAATTTCATCTCTAAATATATTAATAATGTTGAATATATATATTTACATTAAACTAATCCAACAATTTATCTCTTATCTGTGAAGATAAGATATTATTTAATTAGTATTAGTAATTACTGCGGTCAGGTATTGTTATAAGTATGATCACTGGAGATATATTACCCTGCAATCAAAATTAATATTATATTAAATGGATTCAAGTTATTTGATGGCTATTTTCTCTATATCATTAAGTTTGATTTTGATCAATATGGAAACTTCTGAGGTTTAAATAGATCTTTTTACTAAATGGATTAAAGGTCATCTATTTAGTATATTTAACATATCATTTTCGAAAAATTTCTATAAATGGAAAAAATAATAGTTTAGTTACAAGATTACTAAAAAAATTCGGCTTTGATAAAAAAGTCTGAATGGAATGCTTCCGTATTACACTAATAAAATAAAATTTTGAGATGTGAAGAGAAGTATATTAAACGTTCTGTCCTCATTTCAATAGTTTTTTCATACTTTTTTACATGAAAAATATCTATATTTTAATTGATTTTATTTGATAAAAAATATAATAATGAGGTCATAGAATATTGAACTTATGCTACTGATAATTTCAAAATAATTAATATTACAAATAAAATTCCGTTTTATATTTTTAGTCTTAAATGTTAATAGATTGCACGATATAAAATGGCTTAAAAAATTATTATATTGGATGGCTTGAATAATACATATTAATCAAATATAAATTTAATTCATATAAACAAATTACAAATATTTCAATTAATAAATTTAGCATTCATTATTACCCTGTTCACACTTGGAATAATATTTTCTTTGATCCAATAATATCAAGCAAAGTAACAACTCTTGATAAATAATTTTAATTTGCCAATTAATTCGAAACGGGTATTAATTGATAATCTTGTGATATTGATATATAATGGATATGTTTTTACTAGATTTTTGTAGTGGAAATGTTAATGTTCAGTAATGTAGTGATATATTTATTTCTCAAAATATTTTTAACATTTTGATTGTATTATTTTGAAAGTTATGCTGAATCAACCTTTTAAATTTATAAATTACATTAAATTTCAAATTATCAAAAATTACATTTTACGAAATAATGCTTGGAAAAAAGATTAATTCAAATTAGAGTGTTGCTAAATATAGTATAATTCGCTACTTTCATGTAGAAAATTGTTTATCCTCTGTTTATGAATCAGTTTCATTTCTGTTTAGTAAAAATGATTCCCCCTTAACCCTGAAATTCATTTACTCTCCCTAGTATATTCTCTTTTTTTGAATCTAAAGTTAACTATAAATAATTATACAAGTTTAATAGATGTCCAATCAAATCTAAGAGTGTGAGAGTTGGGATCAATTTTTGCATCTATCTCTTATTGGGAATCTTTTGCCTCAATTAAATATTAATATTACGATAGATTAAGTTTGACTATTTCCAGATATGGCATAATTCAGTGGATGAGGGAGAATCCTCCCAAATTGGGAATTGAATAGTCAGATGATAATGTAAATCTGAATTTGTTTCCAATATAGTGCAGACTGATTGGCTCAAGATCCCCACAAGGGGGGATTCCCAATTTTGGTAATATTCAAACGGTAAATGCTATTACAAAAATAAAAAATTTGCATAAATGTAAAATATTATTTCAAGATTAAGCCAATAAAAATTGAACATACCAATCTCTAAGGGGGAATGACAGAGTTTGGTTAATCCAATCAACTTTCCCATTAAATCATACTCTTACCTCATTATTAATCGCCTTGAGCCAATCACTTTTTTGAAATATTTTTATCGAATTTTACAAGCAAAAAAATTAATTTCAGAATTCTATTTAAATAGCAGGTAACAATTAGAAAATTATTATTTCTTCTTTTTGATTTTACTTTCCCCCTCGTTTCTCCTTCAATTACGGTCTTCATTCAATTAGTTAATCGTTGTATTTCACTTTCTTTAAACGCGTCTTTTCTTCATTCTACTCTACTTTGTTAAATTTTTTTTATTGATTTCTTCACTTGATAATATTATTGAATTCTAGTTAATATACTCACTCCTGTCTTGGTAAACAAAGCAATTATTACCATACTTTTCAGCCACTTTTCCATTTTTCGAACTCAATTATCAATAAAATGCATCATCCTGATAACTTTCTCTCACTCGACCATAACATAACTTCCACAAGCAGCGAATTCGCCCAAGGATACAGTTATGTTCACCATCCGTCTATGATATCCATTCCCAACAGGGGTGTAGTTCAAGTTCCTGGTTGGCAGCAATTTTCCCATTCATATCCTGTTCCCATGCCTATTCCTATTCCTGTTCATCAACATCATTCTGAAGAACATTCTGTCGTTTGGAATGACTTAATGGTATGGGATCCTTCACATAGCCAACAATACCAAGGCGTTCCATCTTCCTCATTAAGTAGCTTAGGTAATCATTTTTTCTTATTTCAACATCTATGGTAGCTCAATTATACTAAATGGCTGATGTTATCTTTGACTCTGCTCACATTCGAAATATTTTGTATATCAAACAATTTGATAGACATTTTTTATTCACTTGGTGTCTGTTGCATTTCGAATTGACTAGCATCGCATCATTGATTCCACATTCATTTATGATTTAAAGATAGCCATATTTTGCCAATTTTCAGCACTCATGCCAATATTTACAATCATTTATTTAATATAATCAGAGTTCTAATTCAATTCTTTCAATTTCGTAGATTCTGTTGCCGATAATCAAACTTCTCTGTCAAATGAACCAGTCCCTGATTCCATAATCAAATTAGAACAATCATCTCCTACTATGAACGGTACTAAATCTTGTGCATCAACTTCTGTATTCGCACCACCTGTAGTTGAAGCTGATGGACAAATAAAGCTTCCTATCAACCGATTGCGCAACACTAAACCCTCCCATTCCAATCCCCGTTCCAGAAGAGCCACAAAGATTTCTACCGATTCGCCTGTAAATACTGAAACAAATACTACTCATTCATCCAGTCCAACTTCAACAACTCCTACTCCTAACCACCCTCCTCTTCGACAAAAGAAAGCACACAGTATTATTGAAAAGAAATACAGGACTACAATCAATCAAGCGCTCACTCAACTCCGATTGGCTGTACCTGAATTGAATCCGAAAACTGCTCCACCCAAAGGTGCTCCCCCAATAAAGCTCAATAAGGCCAATATTCTTCGAAAGGCAACCCAGCATATCTCCAACCTGGAGCAAGAGCGTGAAACCTTGAAAAGCCAGCTTAACAAATTCATTCAGTATATCGAAATGACTGAGGGCGGCAGAGAATTTTTGCAGAAGGCTCAGATTGAACAAAATATTGGCAGTAACGCCTAATATCTTGGGCTTTTTCATTTTACATTTATTCATGGACTTTATTTATGTTATTTTACAATTTGTCATATATTTTTTACTTTTCACTCTCTAATCAGTTCAATTCTTATTTTCGTCATTTAGCAATATTAGTTCCTCTTCACAGTGACGAGAAGCGCTCAAGCCACCTCAACTTGAACCCCAATTTCCTTCGTAGATTGCTATGTATATATATTTCAATTCGAATTAACTTTCTAATTTTAACGCTTCACTCTCAATTGTTTATTGCCAAATATACATTTAACCTTTTGAATTCCTTTGTATTTTTTTGTATTAATTGATTTATTCTCTTTTATGTAATAAACTTTTTATGAAAACTTTTCTCCCTTGTCTCTACATTTTCAAATTTTCATTAAACTATCAATTTTTCTAAAAACATAGTTTAACTAAATTTAATTGAGCAACTAAATGATATATCATTAAATTGAAATTTTGTTCTATATCTGAAGAGTATTCAATTATAACCCTCAAAAATTCTCTTATAATATTTTATCCTTGAATATTTTAAGTTGATTATGAATAAAATTGATTCTTAAAAGGATAGTTGGAGGAAATTAATATGATATTAAGCAAATATGATTGGTTTAATAACGACCAAATGCTAGATGGATACGAATTTTATCCTTCATTTAACTAGATTAATTTTGATTAAATAGTGAATAATCAAAGTAATGGTTATCAATTGTGATCAAATATAATAGATCAATGAATTCGATTTAAAAATACAAGCCATTTAATTAATTCAATTTTATTTAAATTAAAATTTATTAGTTAAAAATTGATAAAAAATAGTAAACTTCATAATAAAAGACTTTTAGAGGAAATTGAATAAATAAAGTTATAAACGAAATATAGGATAAAGAATTAATCCTAGAGTGAATATGGAAAATCCACTTCTTTTTATACTTGAGTTAAAATATTAGTAATTTTAATCTCCATATTTATTTTCCTCCCCCTACTCTCAATGAAGTCAATATTTAGTAAACTAATTTGATACTGTTTTATTTGGGTTTAGATTGTAATATGTGAGATAATTTTACTTATTTTAACACGCTTCTTTGAGTTGCTTATAAAACTAATTAATAAGAATTAGATTTTTTTCAATTATATTATAACCAAATTGTATTGAGGGGTTAGTTATTATCCAATAATATTCATTTTAATTTTTTTTGATCAGGGGTTACAATTTAGGATAATTTTAATTTTTTAAATTTGAAAATTTCAACAGTATTTATAAATAACGTAAAATATATATGTCAGATATGTAAAAAAAATCGATTTTCTCTTACAACGATCGAAAAAATAATTAATCAATTTCTAGAATCAATTTATAATCTCTCTTGCATCATTTAATTGGAATAATTTGATTTTATATTACTTTTATTTCCTCAATTTTTTTCTATTAAATTTGCATTAATAAAAAAATTATATAAGTATTTCAAGTGATTCTTGAATACGAAGTCATGTTATGTTTTAAAGCTATTATTTAGCAAAATAAGTCTGAATTTAATATTATTGAATTATAGATAATATCATCAAACTTATACCAAGGATAAATTGTAAACAGTTTAATTAATTATTAATTATAAAATTTTATACTCTTTCCTTAATTGTATTTTTCATTTATATTAATTTTTTTATATCATATTTAAAAATTTTAATTAAATATCAGAATGATTGAATAAATTAATGACATTTTGACTTTTCACAACTTGAGAATCATATACTACTTGAATTTATAAATCAAATTGGATGCAATAAAGTACTTTTTTCATATAATATTGATTATATTGAATAATGAGTAATTTTAATTTTCATTGTTTATAAAAGTCAGTTCTAATCTCATATAACTTTAAATATTATCATATATAATTCAACTATTATTTCAACAAAAATACGGAAATATAATAAATTTTCATGGTTATATTTATGTTGAATATATCACTTGAACCTCCATTTTCAATGTTTTAAAATTTTATTTATAAATATTAGGGGAAATATATCTAATTATAAATCAATTACTAGTTTTCTCATTCGAAAATATAATGGATCAAAATGAATATTAATTTTTAATTGTTCATTTTAGAAAATATGGAATTTGTGAAAATTATTTTTTTTCACTCAAATTTTAGTAACATATATTTCCTTTACAATTTTAGACATCTTTATCATTTGATTAAACTTTATCCTCAAATATTATCACAATCATAATCAGATTTATTTATTTTGATCTGATAGAATAAAATAATGGGTATTATGAATTCTAAATAAATTAATTATGTAAATATTATTATGGTATGCAATTTTCAGCTTTTATTGTAGAAATTTTGAATATATACAATGTATAATAAGTTGTTACCATTAATAATACTCCTTTTTAAAACTACTATAAAAATTTATTCATATCCGTCAAAATATCTAATACTAATATCTCAACAATGAAATGAATTGATATATATTCTAATAACAAAATCAATATATGATAATATTATACTAACAGGCTTTATAATTATATATATATATCCTCAACCTCATATACTTCATATTTTTTTAATTTTTTATTTATAGAATAGAATAATTATATTATTCAAAATATTTAATGGAAAAAATTTCATAGTAATTAATAATTACAATATTATAATTTATCATTGTAATTAAATTAAACTTAAAAAAACAAATTCTATAAAATAGGAGTTATACTTTTTTATTTTATTAAATCATTGTTACTATAATATTAATAGACACCTAATATATAATATTATTTTATTAAATTACTATATATATAATTTTTTGAAAATTTTTTATATATAATAATCTATATATGATGGCCTATGAAATATTCAAAATTGATATTGGTTTTTATCCTTTTTATTAATATCAAAACTTAATTTAATTATTACTATTAATATTTATATTATATCCGAGACTTTATTATATTTAATTAGAAATCAAATATTTCAACTAATAAGCTACTTCACTTAATTATGATGTCAATAATTATGTAATTATTTATTTGATATGCAAAGTATTAATTGATGCAATATGATTTAATAATATTATATAAATCCTCAAAGTTGAAATTAATTACTGATTTATACATATATTTTTCAATTAATAACTAGGTTTATATTTTACACAACTTTAAGTATTAAAATTTAATCTATAGTTTTAAAACTATTCACAATATTCATATATTTAAATAATTAAATTTTTATAATATATTTACAAAATTTTTGAAAAGTTTAAAAAATTTGAATTTATTTATCCAATTTCAATCAGTGAAAATTATAGTTACTTTATTTTCAAGTTAAAATAATCATTAATTATAATAGCCAAAATAAAATAGAAATTTTCTATTTATATATACTATAATAAAAAAATACATTGTAATTACCTAAAATTATATTAAATATATTTTAATCTTTAAATATATTGTTAATAATATTTTTTACAAGCTATATTAGAAGATAAATATATTAATATTATTAATAAAATAATTAGAATTAACCAAATTTTATTAAATTAAAATTTTTTTAAAATATATTAATTTAATATAAATTTCAATTTAATTAA
>JNEM01006521.1:0-13835 GCA_000697335.1 Conidiobolus incongruus B7586 | reverse complement strand
ATTACTTAAAAATTTTTTCTTAATTGAAAAAATATGAAAAATTTTATAATTTTTAGTTACTCTGTTGATGATTAAAAATTTATAAAGAATTTAATATTAAATTATTAAATATATAATAACACATCAATTAAATCTTATAATTTGTTATATAGTTAATTTTGGCCCTTGAATACTAGTGAATTTATCTCAATTCTCCTTCGTAATATCTATATGAGACAAATGGTCTGTGAATGAATTCTTATTAGGATATATTTTTTTATTATCAGCAATTTTATATAATACTTATTAAACTTTTAATTTATTTTAATAAAAACTGAAATTATAAACAAATATGGAATAAATCTCTTGTTTTCTTATTATCACTTTAATATTATTATTGAAAACTATAATAATATTATATCCTTTGAAATTAATATTTAATAATATATATTAAAATATCATTTTATTATTATATTATTATAATTTATAAAAAGCTTGAAATCAATCAATCTTTGAATTCTTTACATATCTAAAAAACTTTAGTTTTTATAATGATTAATTTTAAAATAAATTAATATTTAAAAATAAAATTCAGTTTAAAATATAATTTCAAATAACTAATCTAATTTCACTTAAGCCAACTATCTCATTAATGAAGTATATATAATTAAGTAATTTGATTAAAAAAAATACTGATATTTGATTGTATTAAAGGCATATTTAAGAGATTGTTTAATATACAATAATATATCAAATTACTATAATAATAGTAAAATTATGTGATCACTTTAGAATTTCTAATTTGTTCAAAAAATAAGAATAATCAATATTAATATAAAAATCCTTGAAATATATATATGTATATTGAATCATATTCAAAAAAATTAAAAACAATCAATTTTTTAAAAGGGTATATTAAAAATATTTCAGGCATTATTTTAAATATAATATCTATAAGCATAGTGGTAGTTAAACTAATATAATACAGAGGAAAACTTAATATAAAAGTAGTGTGGTGTAGAATGTGGTAATATAATGTGGCTGTAGTGTACAAGTGTAAAGAAAGTTTAATTAAGCTTCAAACTAGGATGAGTCACTGATATATTAAGATTTATATTAGGTAGTGCTAATATCCTACAATATTGACAGAATATAGTCTCAATTTTAGAAATAATGTAAAAGTAAAAATAGTAAGAATTGAGAGGAAAAAAGAAGAACCTAGTTTATTAGATAATTTAATACTATTTATACAATTAATTTAATTATATAAATATAAATTAATCATATAATTTATAGTTAATTAAATTATATGAAAGTATATATAAGAATTTAGAGAACTAGTCTCTTAATACTCCCCTAATAAGTTTCTTAAAAGAGACACACTCCCTAATTTTTTACAAATAGGTATAATAAGCTAAAGTATTCTTAATATTTTCTAGAGGTTCCTATGTAGCTTCTTTAATAGGATAACCCATCCATTTTACATAAAAATAAAGCTTATTCCTAATAGATTTAGACTTAATTATGTAATCAATATAGTATTCTTCTTTTCTATCTTAATTAATAATTAGATCTAGTTTTAGGGTTTTTAATTAATTAAGAAAAGTGTTAAAATCTTTAAAGTATGGTTTAATTTTAGATATGTGAAAGGTAGGGTTGATCCTCAAAGTTAGAAGTAATTCCAAGGTAATATTTTTAAAATTTGAATCAATAAATTAAATTTTATAGGGACTATAATATAATGGTAAGTATTTGGGATTTAAGCTAGATTTAAATAAGGTAGGTTTAAAGGTAAATTATTCTAAGTATACAAACATACTAGTTTTATATTTAAAAGGGTTTCTAAATAACTTTGAGTATTGTTGTTTTATGATCCTTTAATTTTCTTCTAAGTTAAATTTAACAAGGGAATTGATATGTTTGATATTAGATTAAAATTCAACAATGTTTAAAGGTAAGTTGATTTAAAGTTTAAAAGTAATTATTAAGTTAGGATGTTTATTATAATTAATAAAATAAAAGCTAAAACCTGTTAATTTATTAATAAAGGTGTTAAATAAATATTAGAGTTAATAGATATAAGCATCCTAATTTAACTGATTAGTGTTAATATAAGCTTTAATCATTTACTTTAAGGTTTTAATAATTTTTTTAGCAAGTTTATTAGTTTAGTGATGATTAGTAGTAGATATAGCTAGGTTAATCTTAAAGGAAAATGATAGTGACTTCTAAAATTAAGAGTTGAATCATATATCTTTATTAAATACAATAGTTTGTGGAATTTTATGGTGGGTAAAGATATTAGAGAATAACAATTGTATAACATCTTTAACTATAGAAGTTTTGAAATAAAAAATAAAATAAACATATTTAGAAAATAAATCAATTATAATTAGTAAGTTATCATAACCATTTGTTAATTTAAGGATTTTTATAAAATCAAGTTAAATTTGTTATTAAGTTTCATTAGGGACTTGTAGGGGAATAAGTTTACTATATTTTAATTGAGTATTATATTTAGTTTTTTAACATATATCACAGGTATTAGTGTATTTCTAAACTAATTTAACTAAGGAAAGCTAGTAATACTTTATTTTAATTCTCTCAGTAGTTTTTAACTAGTTTTAATGTCCTCTAACAAGTAAGTTATAGTATTTATTAAATATTATTTGTTAAATCTTAGGGATATTAGGAATATATAAACAATTATTATAATATAGTAAGTTATTGATAATTTTAAATCTTTTAACATATTTTAGTTGGTTTTCTAATGGTTTAAAGAGTTCTTCTTTAACTAAAATAAAGAAATTATTATTTGGTAGTGTTTCTTAAAGTAGTTTAATAAATTCTTTATTTCCTTCATTAATAATCATTAAGTTAATATTTGCTGGATTTTTATAATTAGAATAAAAGGGTAAATATGTAAAATTTTTTAATAAAGTATCTACAACATAGTTTTATTAACTTAAGAGATATTGAATAAAGAAAAGGTAAGCTTAAATAATTTTAATTTATCTAACTTATTTTCTTGATAAATGCTTCTAAGTATTTAAGTAGATAAGTGATTTATAATTTGTAAGTGTTAAGAAAAAGTTGTAGGATAGGAAATGTAAGTGATTTTTAATTATTTCTACTAAAGCAAAGAGTTTTTATTTATAAACTAGGTATTTTAATTCAACTAGTTTTATTTTTCTTAACTAGAATGTTATTAGTTTTAAGGTAACATTTATAAAGTTAAATTTAACCTATTCTCTTTTATTTATTATTTTATCTTATAGTTATAAGGTAAAATATAAATTAAATTCAAACTAGGCTAATTATCTACTAATTACAAAAAAACTAAAGTTAGTAAAAATAATAGTAGGTAATTTTAGATTAAAGATAAATAAAGCAAGAGTATTAGTAATATAGAAAATTAAAGCATTTATATAGAAAGTATATAGTGGGGTTTATTCAAAAAAAAAGTTTTTCTTTAAGAGATTAGTAAGAAAAACAGTAAATTCAACAAAAGAATTAATGAAATCTTTAAAGTAATTTAATAATTTAAGTACAAACATAAGTTAATTTTTGTTTATAAGTATAGTAAAAGCTTTAACACTATTGAGTTTAGTTGGATCAATATTAATTCTTTAAAAGGAAACAATATAACCACAAAAAAAGATAGAAGAGGCACTAAAAATATATTTTAATAATTTTAAAAGTAATTTATATTCTTGAATAATTTGTAAAACTTAATTAACATGTTAAATATATTCTTTTTTAGTTTTTAAATAGATTAAGATATTATTAAGGTAAGTGATAATAAAGTTATTAAAAACAAGGTTAAAAAGGGAATTGATAAATTAAGTGAAAGTTATAAGAGCATTACATAATCTAAAGTTTATAACAATAAATTTATAGTAGCTTAAAAAAATATTGAAAGTAGTTAAAGGGATAAAGTTTTCTTTAACTTTAATGTTGTAATATTTATTCTTAACATCTAATTTAGTAAATATAGTTGATTTAAGTAGTTTATCCTTAACATTATGTAGGTTTAGTAATAAAATTTTATCCTTAATAGTTTTAGAGTTTAAAACACAGTTATTAATATATAATCTTTAACCACCATCAACCTTTTGTATAAAGAAGATTAAAGATTTTTATAGTGAAGAAAAAAATTTAATGTACCTATTTTCAAGTAGTTTTTGGATTTCTTCTTTTAAGGTTTAGTATTATTCAAGAGATAAATGGTAAGTAAGCTTTAAGTATAATTGTATATTAGAAATTAATTTAATTTTGTGTTTAATATTATATTTAAGTAGTAATCTATTCACAAATTCAAAAACATTAGCAAATTAACTTATTATATTGTATAGGAAGTGGTTATTAAATATAACTTTATTAAAATCAACAAATAAAATGTTAATAGATGAATAATAAACAAATATATATCTTTATAGATTATTTAAGTTTTTGATTAGTTTTTTACATTGATTTTTACTTATAATAATAGAATTATTTGCTATAATTGTAGAGTTAGTGTTAGGTAAAATATTTAATAGTTTTATAATAGGGTAGTGTAGATTTTTTAAGATTAATTCTACTAATTTCTTTTAGAATGTGAAAAAGATAGATTTGTAACCTTTTAAGGTAATATCTATAGATATAAAACTGTGATATTCAAACTAATTTTAACCTAGTATAAAATTATAACTAATGTTACTAACTAGGAATTTAATATATTGGGAGTAGTTAAAAAGTAATAATAAGTATTTAGATATAATATTAAATGTTTGTTCTATTAAGTTGTTAGTATATTTAATTATTAAGTTGTTTTTTTAGGTAGGTAAAAATAGCTTTACAATAATAAAAGAGGAGATAATATAACTAGAATAACTAAAGTTAATTAAAACACTAACAGGTGTATTTATAAAAGAATTAGTTAACACAAATAATAGGGTGATAGTTAAAGGTAAAAAATTACAGGGTAAATTAATTACTAGAATATTTTTAGTTTCTAGTAGTTTAATTAGTTAGATTTCTCTAGTATATATAGTTTAATTTGTGGAATTATTGGTTTATTAGAATTTTTGTAGATTAGATTAGAATTTACTAACTAATTGTGAAAAGGGTGATTCTAAAGTTATATTAATATTATTCAAGTTTGATTTATGGTTGGTAAATTAAAATTGTTGAGAATTAGATTGGTGTTGTTTTTTAAAGGGATATTTATTAGCTTTATAGTTAACTTAAGTTTTTTAGCAGTAATAACAATTTTTATTTATTTTCAAGTAAGTTTTAACTTCTTTACTAAAGGTTTTCTCATAAAACCTTAAAGCAAAAATATTTATTATTTGAAACTTAAGTAGGTTAGAGTAAGGTTTAAAAAATTAATTTTTAAGGTAAAAAGATTTAGTTATAGAGTAAAGGATATTATCAATTATAATTACTATATCACAAATGTTAAAAAAAAAACATATTATTAAAGTGTTCCCTATTAACTAACTAGAGCTTCACTTAAAGGTTAAGGTATTATAATAATTTGTGGATTTATTCTTCTTTAGTGATATTTAGTATGTTTAAACATATTTTATTAAATTTCTTAATTAATTATTTTGTAGAAGTTTTTTATTTAAGTTAAAAAAGTTTTTCTTTTGTTAATCAAATTTAATCTTTTAAGTAATACTTCTTTTTAAAAGCTTTTTCCAATTGTTTAAAAGTTTGTATTTTTATAGTAAGTTATCCTCCTGAAGATTTTTTAGGATTAAGCTTGTAATAAGTTAATTACCAAATATAAATAAATTTTTCCAAAAAAAAATAGCTAATTTAAAGATATTCTTTGGATCTTTATTAAAAATTAAATTAAAGTAATTCTTTATATTTTTAAGGTAGTTTTTAAGTTTGTAAAGGTTTTTTAAGCTATCATAAATAGTTAATTTGTTTTTAAAAACACTAAAGAGATAGTTTAATGTATTAACTATAGTAAAATAATTAGTTTATTAGATTTAAACTCTTTGAAACATGTTTTTTTCAATCAAAAGTTGTCTAATATAAGCTTTTTAAAGGGTAATAAGCTTTTAAAAACTAAAGTCTTAGATTTATTTAGTAATTAAACTATTATCATTATTAAAATAATATAAGGGTATCTTTTTTTTTAGTAGTATTATAGTGTATAGTGTTAAATTTAAATAAAATAAATTATAAATAAAATTTAAAATAGTAATAAATAAGTTAGATACAAGTAGTTATTAATTTCTAATAGGTTTTTAACAGTTTTTTTACTGCTACTATATAAATATAGTGGTAGTTAAACTAATATAGTGTAGAGGAAGATTTAATATAAAAGTAGTGTGGTGTAAAATGTAGTAATATAATATAGCTATAGTGTGTAAGTATAAACAAAGTTTAATTAAGTTTTAAATTAGGATGAGTTACTAATATATTAAAATTTATATTAGGTAGTGTTAATATCCTACAATATTAATAGAATATAGTCTCAATCTTAGAAATAGTGTAAAAGTAAAAATAGTAAAAATTAAGAGGAAAAAAGAAGAACCTAGTTTATTAGATAATTTAATACTATTTATACAATTAATTTAATTATATAAGTATAAATTAATCATATAATTTATAGTTAATTGGATTATATGAAAGTGTATATAAGAATTTAAAGAACTAGTCTCTTAACAATATCAAATGTCTATTTGAATAATAATATAAATTTTATTTTACTAATTTATTAAAATAAAATAACTAAATAATTTGAAAAAATATTTAAATTCTATTTTTATACTTTTATATTTTGATTTTATTCAAAATAATAACTTGAAAAATTAATATTATTTTTTTAATATTAACAATTGAACTCTAACTTGATACTGGTGTCAAATTGATTATAATATAAATATACCAAGCTATTAAAAATTAATAAAAGTTTTATACTTAGGTTTGTTATTTTGAAATTGATTATTTTGCGAGTTTTCATGTTGTGACATATATAATTAGTTATGCAATCATAGGAATTTTCAAAGACTGGTCCCATGCATAAACACCAAAATTAATGGAAAAAAAATAATATTATATCATTAAAAATATTATTAATTTCTGATTTCTAAAGAAAAAAACTAATCCAAAGTAGTTTGATTTCAATTTAATTTGAATTAAAAATTATAAAATAATATGCTTATAATAATAATAATGAAAAATCAATGCCAAATAAAAATGACTTTAGAAAAAATGTTGTTGAAAATGTATCAAGTGTTTTCATTTTAATTATATACTTATAATATTGCCAAAGTCAATAAATGAAATTAAATTAAATTTTTAATATAAATTCAATCATTTCTATATAATCATCAATAATAGGTAAAAAAGCAAAATGTTCAGAAACAAATTTTTTCAATTCTATATTTATCTACCAATTATCATTTATCATAGTGTTTTAGTCATTTTGCAGATTTTTGTAATGTCTCAATTGAGTCAAAAATCTAATGATATAAAACTAAAATTTGATTAGTTAATTGCGGGTAATGACATCATCCTTAATCAGTATTAACAAACCAATTTATCTATATTTAGTCATTTAGGAAGATTTGGAATAATATATAAAGGAGTGAGTGATAAAAATTTCTATGTAATCAATATTTTAAAACTTATACTTTAATTATTATGAAATTGGTAATTAAAATTTCTAGTTAATAATAAGTCTATAATACTTATTTTGTTTAGTTGATCACTGCTTTATTAATCATCTCTACAGTGTACGCCGCTTGCGGTTTAGAAGGCCAAAACTTTGACTATTTGAAAGGAAAAAGATTATTGAATAAGGAAGACTCAGTACCTTCCAGTGAAAAATGCACCAATGTTGTAAGTATTCAAATTTAAAAATTATTATGTATGCTATACTAAATAATTAATGATTTACTAGGTACATCCTAATCAATTGCCAGAATTAATTCGAGTTGTCAAGCCTGGAGATATTACTACCAAAGAATATAACTGTGATCGTCTCACTATTAACGTTGATAACTCTGGTATTATTGAGTCAGCTATTGTTGGTTAATCATATCATTATTAATTTTCTAATCCATGATTATAAATTATTTGAAATAAACTAAACATATATTTATTAATATTATAATAATTTTATACTTAATTGCTTATAATAAACCTTATTGAAAATATTTAAAATTGTAATCTACACAATATAAATGGTTTATATTTATTAAAATTGTAAAACATTTCAGCTTTGTTAAAAAATAACTGTTTTTCAAATGAATAAAATTGATTTAAGTACATTAATTGAGATAATGTAATTGATTCATTTATCATGATATTAAGATTTGTTTTTCTCCAAGTTATTATGTAAAGTTTGTATATATGAATGAATAATATGAAACATTAAGCTGAGTATTGTAAATAGGATATTTAACACAGCATTTGGTAAAAATATTATATATAAAAATTATATTTTTATACTGTTTTGTTTTCTAGATCTAAATGGATAAATTGGTATAGAAAAAATTAACAAAATTGCAACAACCAGGTCAATTGAAACTGTTAGCCTAATATTTGATTAATTTTAAGGGTCTTGCATAATGAAAAATAGAACTCAAGTAGCATCACTAAATTATATATACTAAATAATATTAAGTTGAATCTTTTAGGTTAGCATATTAAAATCTTATATTGATTGAAATGTTTTTATAAATGCTATAAACTAAATCATAAAAATTTTAAAATTATTGATCAATATTTAACTCAATAATAAGTAAAGAGATAAACCAAAATAAATTCATCAAAAGTCTTCTCTGATCAAATATTAAATCATTAATTCTGAATTCAAAATAATTCAAAACATACTGTACTTTAATTAAATAATATATATATATATAATAATATTCTAAAATAACAATATATTATTAATTGCTATATTGATATAATTGAATTTTAATAGAATAGTGGAGGAACGATAAGATTTTAATCTTTTTTTCAATAACATTTCAATAAATATTGAAAATTTTAGCTTTTGAATATCAAGTATAGTTTATAATTTTCTCTATGTTAATAAAAAAGAGTAAATATAATTTCCAACGTAATGATTGGTTTATTAAAATCAAATATAGTATTATATATATATTTAGTTTGAGAAAATTACGTATTTGATGCATTTTTACGTGCTTTAATCCAAATTAAAATGTATTAGATTGAATAAAATAGTTCATTAGCTAAATTAATATTTAATATTTGATATAGTCTATTTTGAATTATGTAGCTTTATAAAATAATGATAATATATTTAAGAAGATATACTTAATCCTTCTTAAATATTAGAAAAAATACAGTATTTTTAATATTTGATAATATTATAATCATCTAACTTTAAAGTTATTGTTAAAAGATGCTTAGTGAAAATTCATTGTTTATCGTAAAATTATCTTGTAAATATCCTAATTTTATATAGTATTATTTCAATTAAATTATTTTTGAATATTTTATTTTGAACTTGAAATCAATTTTATAAGCATTTGAAATTTTGAAATTAAGTTATATATAATTAAATAATAGTATATAATATATTATAAAGATAAATTTTGAGATATTTACTACTAAAATATTTTTTCAGATAATTTTAGATATTTCAATATATAATTTAAGTTTAATAATCATAGGTTAATAAATTTAGTTCAGCAAAATAATAACAAAATGTATATTAATTGCTTTTATTAATAAAAAATGTTTGTTTAATTTATATTAAAAATCTCAATATAAGATAATTTTGGTAATATATCTAAAATTTGAAAATTAAATTGTATCAAATTTTTTTTAATTAACATACAATGACATAATACAAAATTTAAAAATTATCAAATTTATAGTTTTTAGATATGATTATTACGGTTGATTACTTATATAAACTATTAAATTATATACACAAATAATTTTTAACGAATCTTAAAAGATATAATATTCCATTCCTTATTTTAAATATTTCTAATTTATTTCAAGTTATACAACTTTAATAATATTTGATTATTTGGGCTTATTATCATAAGGTCAAATAGATAACTTTTAAAATATAATTTATATAAAAATATTACTATATCAAAATTTTGTTGTACAAATAAAATCAAAGAAATTAAAATATATCATTTAAATAAAAAATTAAAAGAAAATATGTCTTTGTTAATTAACTATTTTATTAAAATCTTATTAAAAATAATCTATAAAACTTTAATATGTTACTTTTCAATTAATTAATATTTTGATAATAGAAATAATTGATTTAATCCCATAATTTAATACCTTAAATTTCTCAAATTATAAATTTTAATTTTAAGAATTTTAATTACTATTAAATCAATTAAATAAATTAAAATAGATTAAATAAATAATAGAACAAAAAAAAACTTTATTAATAAAACCTTTAATAAATATCTCATAAATTATATTAGATAAAGATGATTCAACTCAAATCCATATTAAATGTAATTGACAATTCTGGTGCCGTTTTAGCCGAATGTATTAAAGTTGTTGGAAATGCCAGATTTGGTCATGTTGGGGACGAAATCGTCGTAGTTGTTAAGAAGGCTAAAGCCGCCACCGTCGGTGTTACACCTGCTCAAATGAACAACAGATTAAAAAAAGGAGATGTCCGCAGAGCTGTTATAGTTCGTACCAAAAAGCCTATCCTGAGACCCGATGGCAGATACATTAGATTTGACGATAACGCTTGCGTCCTCTTAAATAACAACCAACAACCTTTGGGTACTCGTGTTCTCGGTTTAATTTCTGCCGAGTTGAGGAATAAGAACTGGTCTAAGGTCGTTAGCTTAGCTCCTAAAGTTATTTAATTTGTTTTATTTTATGGTACTATTAACTGATAATTTTTTTTGAATAAAAATATTCTTTTATTTATAACAATAGTAGGGATAATTTTAATCACAAAAAAAAGATTATTTCTACATAATAATTTTAAATAAAATTTCGTTTCATTGCCAATCTAATAATATAGTTATTAAATATCAAGCATATAAAATACAAATAATAAGGTCAATCATAGTAATTCTGAACAACATATGTTGATTTAACCTATTTTTACTGTTTATTTTAATTATATTGATGAATTATAAAAACTAAATATTGATTTAATCATATTTAAAACTTAATGATTAATAGACATATTTAAACTATAAATAAAATTTTGAAACTATCATCTAGTTGATAGCATTCAATATATATGAAAATTAGGCTAATTTGGTAGCCTTGACACGGTCTTCTAAATGCTTGACCATTTCGTCAACGTCTTTGGAGGTCTTCTTCATGACTTTGGGATCATTGCGTTTTTCCTTGTCAAAGAGCTCTTCAGTGGGGGCTCTATAGGTACCAAAGACACGGTCCCAGAGGGTGAAGTATTGACCATAGTTGTAGTTGAAGTACAAGTGGTGGATGGTATGGTTGACAGCACCATTAATGATCTTGCCATCGGTATAGTATTCACCATCGTGAATAATTACACTCCAGACAGAGACGAAGAGGAAGAGACCAATGTAAAGGACCTTGTGAATGGGAAAAACAAAAGTGGCAATGTGGTAAGGGATGGATTGCAAGTAACCGTCTAAAAAGTAGAAAGCGTGGCTAGCAAATGGAGTGGGAACGATCCATTTGTGATGCAACTTGTGAAGAGGTCCATAGAACCACTTATGATGAAGAATTCTATGTACCCAATAAATACCAAAATCAGTGAATAACAAAAATAAACCAATACTAGCGAAGAAATAAGGCAATCCGTAATCTTCAATATTTTCGTATAGCATACTATATCCTCTAACTTCAGCAACGAAGAAAGGGACAGTAAGACACATAGTAGGGAAAAAACCTTCAACAGCACATTGAATTTCTAACCTGACTTGGTTGGGTAAGAATTTGGGATGATTCATTTGCCTCTTATCATAAAGATACATGTAGCTGAGACCGGCAGATAAAAAGTAGAGGACAAGAATACCAAAGTATGTAATAAATGACAGGGTTAAAGTCTGTCTGAGTAACTCATCTCTTAAAAGTACTTTAACGCCATACTTTGGCAATAGTTCTTGATAAATTTTGTCACCGACGTAATCATCAATAATATTAAGTATAATGTCCATCTTTAATATTTGTATTATAATTAATTAAAATGAATAAACGATTTAGAATTTAAAATATTGATACTTTTTATAAATATTAAATACAAATATGGCTTATCAGATGAATATATATACTATTAACCTAATTTTAAAACTTTCTCAAAATACAAATTTAAAGATTTACCGACTGTTTCCAAATACGTCGAATTCTGAAGAACTTGAAATTGAACACTATTATGGGTAATCTCGAATACTGTTAAATATTATATATTAAATCATAGTCACTTACAACAATATATAACTAAAATTCAATAGCATAATCAAGTGAATAATAAATTTTTTAAGAGTGTAGCTAGTAACAAGGTAATTAAATATTTTCTATTGATTTCCCATTTTGATTAAAAGGAGTTAAATTACATAATAATTAAATATAATGATTCTCGAAACTGACACCCAATTTTTAATGGATTGGATGATGACTGAAAAAATTTTCAATAAATAAATTTGATAATAATCACATTCAAATTTTATTAAATTTTTTTATATTTAATTAATATATACCAAATTTGACTAGAAATTAATAAATTAAATATTTTAAATACACAATTAAAAAATTGATAACTTTTTATTTTTATTGCTTTTAGGCTGTATGCATTCAAATATAAATTATTATTTGAAAATTTTTAATATCATAATATTTTAAATAATTGAACTTGGCAAAAGTATAAATCTAAAGACTACTAAGTTCATAATTGAATATAAATACAGGAATAAAAATTTAAAAACTTCAATACTTATGTATAGTTAATGCAATTTGATACATTTATTACAATAAACATTATTGCTGTACTTAGTCATATTTAAATTAATTATTTAGATTTATTTAAATTGTTTTAACAATATATAAACTGTTATTGATCGAAATATCATTTTAGTTCTATTATTAATAAATTGGATATTTTTAGTAATCCCAAAAATGTAACATTAATAAATAGATTATAAATTTAAAGAGTTCCAAGATAAATTTATGATCAAAATATATAATATTATCAAATAGAAGATATTTACACTAACAATGATTTTTACTTCAAAATTTTGTAATCAATATAATAATCATCATATATTATAATATTATTTCTCAATCTTTAAGGATTTTTGGTAATTTTTTTAATTTGAAGGATAATCATTAATTCTATTACTCTCAAAATTAAGTAATTGAATAATTTTAAAATAAATAGTAATTATTATCTTTAATTTATAATTTACAAAGATAAATAAACAATATAAACTTAATATTTTCTCTTATTGTTAATCAACCTTTACTATACTTTTACCAGACTTGTTATAATTAAAGCATAGTTTTGATTATTAAAAACTGAATTTTGATATTTTATAAATTAAATGAATTAATTTAAAAAAATTTCTTTTTTTATTTATATAAGTATAATAGGTAATAAAATAGATATATTATAAATAAAAACTTAATATAAAAGTAAAATGGCATTTTATATAGTATCAATAATATAATAAGATGATATAAATATAAACAAAGTTTTATTAAGCTTTTGTAAACAAATAAGTCAATATAAAAATATTTGATTTAATATTAGATAATATCAATATAATATATATTAATAGATATAGTTTTAATTTTAAAAATAATAAATAAAATTTAAAGATAATAAAAATTAAAAAAAGGAACATATTTATAAAATTAATTTAAATATAAAAATTTGAATTTTTTAATTAATT
>JNEM01006520.1:0-10446 GCA_000697335.1 Conidiobolus incongruus B7586 | reverse complement strand
TTTAAAAAAATAATAATTAATATTAATTGTTTAAATTTTAATAAATTTTAAGAAATCTTTCTTAATTTTAAAATGATATATTTAATAATAGATAATAGTTTTAGATTAAATATTGTCTTTATAAGTTTACAAATCTTAAATTATTTTGAATTATTTATAATTTGGTTCTAATGATATTAATATAAAAAACTTTTGATGTTCATTATTTAATTTAAATTTAGTTAAATTTAACGTTAAATTTTTATAAAAAATTATTATAATTGGATATATATAATTTCAAAATATTAATACTCCAATATATTTTAAATATAATATATTTTTTAAATATAATTATATATTTAAAAAATCAAAATTAAAAAATTTGGAATTTTTCTAAACTAATACTTATTGTTGTAAAATATAAATACATAAAGTTATCAATAAATTTAATAATAATAATAATAATATCTTTTGTAATCAAGTACAAATTACAAATTAGATTGTTATAATAATTTATTAGGATTCTAATAAAAATTGAAATCAAAAACTAAAAGAATAATATGTAATATAGAATTCAAGTATTAAATGAAAAGAATTTAAATAAAGAAATTATTAATCAGATTATGAAAATATAGTTTAAAACTTATTAATTATAGTTAATTATATAAAATACTAAGCAATAGTCATTTTACAGCTTTTATTAACTGCTGATCTTAATAAGATTTTTAATAAAAATAATCAAAATATTTTTCAGTGACTTATATAAAATATATTTAATATTTAAAACTATAATTTTTTTGAAAAAATTTCATTAAATTACCATAGACATTATAATTAGACTAAAATTTTACCAATTTTAATAAAATTGAATAATTTATTCAATTAACATTGTAATATATAAATTATTTGGAAATTTTATTTATATTATAATTTCAATAATTATATCATTTAATCAATACTAGCTTTGTATACTAACAATATTCAAATTATATATTATGTATTAAACCATTATAAATTTTATAAAAATAATTGTAAAATAATATCAAAATTAATAGTTCAAAATCTTTTGTGCAGGCATGTTGAGTGTATTAATATAAATTGTAAAATATATATATGTAGCGACAACAATATCTATCTAAAGAGATTCATATTAGATGAATTAAGGGAAATAGTATTATCGTTATAAAATTATATAGTTTTTTCCAAGACTCCTTAATTTCGGAGTAAACTTTATGATATTATAAATAATTAGATTTCTCTAGTAAATATAGATAATATAATAAATGTTTGTATTAATGAATAGATGCATATTAACATATTATTATTGATAAAAAAAATACTTATATTAACTATTGTAGAAAAATGAATTTTTATATGTTACACTTAATTTAAAGGGAAATTTCTTAATCAAATTTTAGTCACCTTTTTCAAAATAAAAAAAACGTATATCATAAAAGCCAAATAAATTATATAAATATATATTTCAAGTGCAATATTTTTAAACAATTTCAATACTAAATCTGTATATTAACTGAGAGTCGATTAACTTAAAAGAAGTTCGCTGCTTATTGTTCAACTTATTATTTAACTGTTAACAAATAAAAGTTGATATCTTTGCTTCTAAGAGCCTATTAACCATTACGGACTGACTTGATCACACTATCTGAGTCAATAGTCACTTCAAGACGATTTTCGTCAAAGTCACAAGTATAGAAATAGCCAGGTTTCTTTATTCTGCGATTTTCAGGTAATTCACTCTCTAATATCTAAACCAAGTGATGTAAGTCAATAAATAAATAAAAAAATATTTTTTCTAAATTTTCTTACGTGGTTATCAGTCTTCTGAAAATTATTCTCTTGCCCCACTTCAATCAATGTTTTACCAACGAGATGACTATAATTTTCAGCTGGATTTATACTCATAGCTACTAACACTGTTTTATTTGATCTTAATAGATAATACCATTTCTTTGAGTCTGAGTAATGGTTTTTATACTAATATTTACGTCACAATGGTTTTTCATGCATTTTTTAAATAGATTTTTTTTTCAGTATATTATGGTTTTGAATGATGGAAGATTTTTACTGGTTAATGTGATAAATTAAGGAAGTAAATGGATTTTAGGATTATTCATTTTGTATGGTGATTTCGGTGTAAGAATTATCTTATTACATCATATCAAATTTTATTTGCATATCAAAAAAACAATGACTATACAGTGTAATTTAAATTTTGGTAGTATAATTGAAAAATCTCTTATATTAAAAAAAACAAATTATTCAATTTTCTAAAAATAACTATAAACCTTAGACAAGTAATAATAATAGGGAATAAAATAGTTAAAGCAGATTATGTTTTAATCCAATATACATTGTAAAAACAAAGACTTCTCATTTTATATAATAGATTTAAAATTAAATTTCAATAATATATAGTTATTTAAAAATTTAATTTTAACCAAAGTTATCTTAATGCGATGATATTTGCAAGAATATTTAAAATATAATATTACCAAAATAGTTGAATTCCTAAATTTGATTTTAGTCACAGACATATTTAGTGACTTTGATTCAAATAAAAATTTCCCAGAATTTGGACAATTTTAGGTGATCAGAATCAATTAAATATCAAATGAATCATATTCAATTCAGTTCTTTCTATGACTTATGAGTTTAGCTTTTCTTTTATTTAATTTACCTGAGAAGTAACCCTTAGTTGCTTCCTGTACCAAAGGAAACATCCTGTATTCCTTTTGAACTAAAAATAAATTTCTAGTTGTGGTTTGTTTTTAAAAACGCAGGTCTCAGCTACTGTTTCTCCTTTTGCTGGTTGCGTCCTCCTTGGGATTTGTAACAAGCAAATTTGAGCTTGAAGGGGCGTTGGATGAGGAATATGCGGAAAATCATTGGTTGGATTAAAGCCATTGGTGCTACTGAAGGTCCTCTTGAAGGATACAAAGCGTTACTTTATAATAAGCTTGTATCAAAGCCGATAATCCAGATTATTAAGGTTTATTTTTAACTAGGGTAGTCTCTTTATTAGCTTTACCCGAGCAGTCAACTTGCAAACCGATTCTTCAATCAGAATGTCTTATAATCTAAATGGCAATTAAATCAGGTGCATTTTGAACACATCTTTTGAAATATTTTCGAAGCAGCACTTAATTCTATTGAGTGCTGGAATTAGGCCTTATGTAGAAGTATAGGTTTATCTTGTGTTAAATCTATGCTTAACCTGGTAATGAAACAGACTAAGATTTTTAATTAAGATAATATGGCTCACTAGTGAGAGTTAAATATTACAATATTTCTTATTAATTTAAGATTTCTTATACTAACTACTCTATTATGTTGTATTGGTGGAGCTGTTCAACTAAGAAATAATATCTTTAGTGTTAATGACAGATTCTAGGCTCGAACAATCTGGCTTTTTCCCATTTTTCTCCTTCATTCTTTATATTAATACTTAATAAAATCATTTGAATGCATCATTTTTTGATTTATGAACTTTATGTTAATAAATAATAACAGTAATTCTATTAGATTGTAATTATTATTTTTATTAGATATCTTCCAAGTTTCAACAACTATCGCAAGTTCATCTAAGTATCTTGCATTTGGTTAATACCTTATTGCAGATAGTCAATTGATTTCTACATAAAAACCACTACATTACTGCATTTAAAATTCTCTAAAATACCAGTAAATAGCTGAAATATATTAGTTTATTTTTAAACCATTAATTATAGTATTATTTAAATAATAATAATCAAGTTGATTCAACAAACCATTTTAATTTAGTTTATTTTGTTTTACATTAAATATGAAATAAAAAATGGTTACAATCAGATCTCAATTAATTATTCAAATAGCGAACCACCAAAAATTAACACAAAACGATAACATAATACTATAAATATTAATGCACAATTAAAAATTTAGCCTATAATAATTGGATTCATTGAATATATAGCCAACATTGATATTTTTTGTCTGAATTTATTATATTGAGAGTAAAATTATTATTAACTCTAAAATAAAATATTTTATACTCGAAATTTTACAAATCTTGGATTGATCATCCAATCAAATAATGAATTAGTTTAGTAAATAAGAGATCAAATGGTATTTAATGACTTTTAAAATATTAAAAATTAAAATAATCATACTATCAAATCCAAATAACAAATTTTTCATGTATTTTTGAATATCGCCAAATTCATATTAATTAATTGGCAACTTTAATATTTAAGCTTATAATTGAAATCTTCAATATTTGGATTCAAGGTTTTGAAATAGAACTCAGTTGTAAATCCTGGCCAAATTGCCATAACCTAAACACCTAAAATGAGTACTTGAATAAAAGAAACAAGCTTTGATGTTACCTCTCCTTTGTTATTTAGGTACCAACTCTTACAATGACCGTGCCAAACCATGGATTTAACGCGGGCCTGAATCCATTGCCAATATGCATCACCAACTTCTGGCTTCAGATCCACTTGAGCTAAATCCAAGATCATCATATTTTTGATCATTTTAATGATGTAATTTACCTCACACTCAATCATAAATATTGCTGAACTGGTTGCCAATTGGGTTGTAGGACCTTCAGTCATGAAAAAATTCGGTGTTTTCGAGTATGTAATACCTAGATTGAGACTTGGGGCTTTGGTAGGACTGTTAAAACAATAGTCTATATGATCTCCGTCTAGATTACGAATATCCAAGTCGTGATATGGTGATTGGCTATTGTATCCAGTTGCTAGAATCAAAATATCCAAACCTTCTGAGCTTCCATCTTTGGAGAATATCATGTTGCCTCGGATTTTATCAATGTTGCCATCGTGTATATAAACCTTGTCCTGATTGATTGCTTGATAATATGTATCTGAAGGAATTATACGCTTACAACCAAAGCGATATTTAGGTGTCATCATCTCTCTTTTTTTAGGATCATTAATAGTAAACCTCAAATACAATCGATTTACCCAAGTTGGTAGTATCCAAATCCACCAATTATTAAAAAATCCTAAGATGAAAATTTCGCCCTAATAAATTAATTATTATTTGATAGGTGATAAGAAAATAGTGTTACGATTATATATAATATCCAATAATATAGAGTATAAAGAAATGGGACCCATCTCATGCAAAATTTAAAAAATTTAGAATGTGCGATTTCATTTTTAGGTATCACATACACCGGTGTCCTTTGATAAAGATGTAATTCAGATACTTTGTCAACGATACTCGGTACTACCTGTGCGGCGCTAAAAATAGGGTGTGAATTGAGTGTTGATTACTGAAATTAAGCTCTTTACCTTGCTCCCGAGCCTATGACTCCCACCTTTTTACCATTCAAATCAATATTAGAATCCCATCTGGCAGTGTGAATCATATGCCCTTCAAATGCTTTGAATTCCTCAGGGATATTGGGAATACGGATGTAGCCAACACACCCAATCCTAAATAGTGTTAAAATCAAAATTAATGGTAGTATACTATACTTACAAAATATCCACTTCAATTTGCTTCACTTCATTGGTTAACTTGTGAGTATATATTAAACTCCATTTGCTATTAATTTCATCAAATTTTGTTTGATTGACCCAAGTATTGAATAAAATATTCTTTCTAATATCGTTGGCATCGGCGATTTCTGCTAAATAATTTTTAATTTCGCCACTTTTTGCAAAATTAGAAGACCAGTCTATATTTATATACTTTATCAAATGTTTGTATTATTGAATTCATAAAATATTAATTACTTGGATTGGGATATTCATAAAATGAATACAAGTGACTAGTTACATCGCATGTACATCCTGGATAGTTATTCACATGCCAAGTGCCACCTAAATCATCTTCACCTTCAAAAACAATGAAATCATGGATATTCAAATGCTTCTTAAGTGATATGGACACATTAATCCCTGACAAACTAGACTAATGTTAATGTTATCATTAATTGATTTATTCACAATTACCCAGCTCCAATAATAGCAATTTTTGGTTTTGAGCCATCTGAATATGTTATATTTATCATTTTTCTGAATTTCAATTAAAATATTAATTTTTTTTAAAATTTGATGTTTTGTGAACTTTATATACCTTTTTTCACATTGTGTAATAGTTATGGAATTCACATAATATCATACATAAACAATGCTTGCCAAACTTTTATTCCCTTGTAATTTTAGAAGAAATTATTGGATTACCAAACTCCTCGTATGATTATCTAACTGAAATACTTATTTCATTTGATAAATTGATTAAACATCGTATTACAAAAAATATCGGTCGATATTGAGAAATATATTTCTGATATATTGAAAAATAAAGAATTTTAATGAAAAATTAAATCTCATTCAATTTAAAAATTGGCTAATATCTAGTAATCATTATTAAGTACAATTACCAAATGTTAATTTGATTATTATAATTCATAAAATTCCCTAATAAATCAAATAGGGGAATTGATTTTTTTGTTTAGCAAATGAATATTTTAGCAAATTTTATTTGCATCGTAACTACTTATTAAAGGGTTCTTCATGATCCTGTTGGTTTTTTGCTTATTAATGTAGTAATTATAATCTCATGATTAAAATTCATAAATTTGTTGAGCTGTATATATGTTGGAATATTCTTCACGTGATCGGTGACATTCTTAGTAAAATTATAAGATTCACCCACTAAAGATCATTTCATAGGATTAAATTATATGAAAACTATTACTCAAAATATAATATATTCTAAGTTTCTTCATTTTGAAGTTATGTATGGCCAATAAATTTAATTTTACTCACACAAATAATTATAATTGATAATTAATCTTTCAATTGAGATTTGACAGAGATACTGAATTAATTTGATTGAGAAAATATGGCAATAATTTATTGAATTTGATTTTGTGCAGTTATTCACTTTTTGAAGTTTGATATATTATTCAACATTCTTGTCTTTAAGTGATGTTAGCAAGAGTTACCATGCCTCAAAGGCAAGTTTATGGATTGATGATTAATATCTTTAAGTAAATAACATAAAATCTATTATATTGTTGATAGACTGAATTTAAACAAATAATGACATGTATATAAATTGCAAACCATAGATTCTACTGTTATAATACGAAAAATTAAGATTCGAATATATATTAAAATTTTATTATTAAGTATATATTGTTTTGATTTTTATAGATGTTTAATAATTTTTCAAAATATTTCTTTGATTAAAGAGTTATCTAACTTCATTCAATTTGATAATTGAATTACTCAAAATTCTATGTATTATTATGTAAGGAATAATATCGTTGAATTGCTAAATTTTAGCATTAATAATTAATAATTAATAATTAGTTTGTACTTTTCAAGCAATATCTTAACCATTGTTTTTCTTAAATAAATTTCAATCTTATTTTATCCTTGAACAAGATATATTTAACTATATTATAATAGTCTCAATATGATTACATTGGGTAACAATATATTATATATGATAATATTCTCGCTTAATTTTTAGTGAAATCACTTATAGTAATATAACTGGTATTAAAAATGAATTGGTTTCTTTTAATATCAATAATGAATTTATTTTTTTATCAAATACGTAATAATGATTAAATCTAGTTAAAATATCTTATGGATAACAACTTAAGTGTAATAATTAGATTATAATAATTTGCATTAGATTGACTTTAATAACTGTATATAAAATTGAAACTTAATATATTAGATATACTTAACGAAAATGTTATATCATTTAATATATTTTAATTAATGGATGTGTAACTGAATGATGTAATGGTAATTCTAAAGTAGTTAGTATATATATATATATATATATATCAATACCATTAATATAAAAATATAAACACATTTGCCATATGGAATGAAATAATTTAGAATATTAGATACATTGAATCATTAATTAACCATTTGAATAGATTATTTTATTCTTTGAAAATGTCCAGATTAATTGATCAAATTATC
Organism: Conidiobolus incongruus B7586; assembly: GCA_000697335.1. Taxonomy (NCBI): domain Eukaryota; kingdom Fungi; phylum Entomophthoromycota; class Entomophthoromycetes; order Entomophthorales; family Conidiobolaceae; genus Conidiobolus; species Conidiobolus incongruus. The sequence continues at coordinate 2,479 of JNEM01006520.1, read as the reverse complement.
ACGTTCAATACATCTAGTCGATTAGATTTTTTAATTTCATAACATAATTGATAGTAAAAAATTAAATATATTGTAGATGTTATAAAAAATAAGTCTATTATATAATTAAAAATTCAATAATAGAATTCCAAAATATAATAGATTTCTAGAAATTTTAATTTTTTCAAAGTTTAACATAAAATTGAAGTCATTAATATTGGGTTTCAAGATTTTAAATTAATACAAAGTATCATATTCTGGTTAATTGTCATAACCTAAAATATATCAAAAGGAATTAAGATAAAATTAAAAGACTAAAATTACCTCACCATTGACATTTGGATACCAACCCTTGCAACGGCAATGTCATATCATATGTTTAACGCAGTTCTGAGTCCACTACCAAAATATGATACCAACTTCTGGCTTCAGATTCACTTCAGCGAAATCTAATGTTTTCATATTGTTGATCATTTTAATGATATAATTTAAATCACACTCAATCACAAATATTGCTGAACTGTTTGTCAATTGGATGGTGAGTCTCTTCAATCATTAAAAACTTGGGTGTTTTAGAGCATCTAAAACCTAGATTAAGACTTGATGTTTTACTTGCACAGCCAAAGTATGAGTTAATGTAATCACAGTCAAGATTACAAATTTTCAATTAATTTTAAGGTCATTAGTTATTGAATCCAGCTCCTAGAACTAGAACATCCAACATCTCTGAGCTACCATCCTTCAGTTATACAATATTACTCTGTATTTTATCAATGCTGCGATTGTGTGTATAAACTTAGTCCTGATGTATCGCTTGGTTATAAGTATCAGAGGGGGTTGCACGTTTGTATTCAAAAGCCTAGCTGGTCAACTTTCTTTTTAACAGAATCTTAAATTTCATTGTCCAAATAGGCTCGATTGCCCCATTCAAAAACTTCAATACCTAGTGATTAGTATAGAAACACAATGTAAGTAAATCACCCTAAGAATTATTTTGAGTCATAGCCACAATATTAGAAGTCGATAATGTAACTAAATTTGATCACAAATAATATTTGATAAAGGAATAGGATAGATCACATGCAAAATTTGACAATATTGGAGACAGACCTGGTTCTTGGGTATCACATATGATGGAAAAGGTTGAAAAAAACGTATTCCGGATATTTTGTCAACAATATTAGGTACAATTTGAATAGTACTTGATGTTTAATGTCAGTATTTTATACAACAATTCAATTTCTTTACCTTGCACCTCAACCTATAACTCCCATTTTCTTTCCACTCAAATCAACATTAGAATTCCATCTGGTAATATGCATCAACTGTCCTTTAAAATTCTCGTGGAAATTAGGATTGCGAAGATAGCCAATACATCCAATACTAAATCTCGTTTAATAAAATTTATGATATTTCTATTAATTACTAACAGAATACACACTTCAATGTGCTTGGATTCATTGGTCAACTTGTGAGTATGTACTAAATTCGATTTGTTTTCAATACTATCAAATACAACTTGGTCCACCGATCTATTGAGAAATATATTCTTTCTAATATCGTTCTTATCAACGATAGCTGACAAATGTCTTTTTATTTCAACACGGTTTGAGGATTTAGAAGGCTAATATATATAAATATTTTTAATCAGCTTTATTTGAAACCTAATTATTAAATTATGAAATCCTATGATTGGGATAATCATACAACGAATACATATAACTGGTCAAATCTCAAGCACATCCTGAATATTTATTCCTATTCCAAGTGCTACCTAAATTATCTTCACCTTCAAACACAATTAAAGCTTGAATATCCAAAATTTACTTCAGAAATAAATATAGTGGTTCCAGATAAACAAAATACTGATAAATATAATAATTTGTTAAAATAATGAGGAAGTCACTTAGTATTAATAATATAAATTTAAGTTTTGAATCATCAAAATAAACTAATATTTATATTTTTTATATTAAATTTTTTATGATCATTGTACCTTATTATTGAAGTTTAACAATAAATATAATAAGCATACCAATTTTATTAAATTAAATTATATAACTAATATAGTTACTTAAATAATTTTTTTTGGTAAACTTAAATTATTTTATTGCATATTTTCCTTATATTCCTAAATCTCAGGTTTCTATTATAAATTCTAATCCGAAATCAAATTTTAAAAATGATTTTTCTTTTGGATAATTCAAGATATTGATTAAAACATAAATAAAAATTCATGAAAATTGATCCATTGTTAAATTATCTATGGAAAATAGTTATTTTTATCTAAGATAATAATTTAATTTTAACTGATATCAAAAATTTACTAATCCTATATTTTGATATACTATAATGTTATTAATTCATTGCTTTATAATTTATTTGGATATAAATATCTAATAATATTAATAAATTTAATTTAATTTAATTTAAATTACCAATAAAATATTATATTGAATATAAAATCCATTAATTTAAAATCTTTTATTATAATTATTAA
>JNEM01006509.1:0-10928 GCA_000697335.1 Conidiobolus incongruus B7586 | reverse complement strand
AATATATAAAATATTATGATAATATCAATAGTTTATTAAATAGAAAATTAAAATAAGTTATATAATATAATGTAGCTTTTATTATCTTTATTTAAAATATTGATTAAATAGAATTATATTCAAAAATTTATTCTTTTATATATTATCTTTAATAATATTAGTTATAATAATAACTTAAAAATAATTTAGGTTTATCATTAGACTAAATATATGGTTTATTTATATATCATTTATATATACTTATATAGTGTGTTTTATTAATAATATAGGAAAATATTATATATATTTCTAGTCTAATAAAAAAACATTATTTTAAATATTTGATAAAATTTATAATAATTTGGATCCAATATTTGATTTTTTGTTTAAATAGATATAATACTAATGATATTTTAAAAAGAAAAATTTAAAATAAACATATTAATTTTAAACTTTAGTAATAAAAAGTTTAAATATATTTTTTATAAAATATTTTAGAAAATTAACTTTTAAAATTATTAAAATAATAAGCTAAATCTATTATATATATAGCTAATATCTTAATAATATTAATAAGCAAAATAAATATGATAATAATATAAAATAATACTATTATATATTATAAAATATTGAAATTATAAATTTATCTTCAATTTTTTCCTTTGAATTATATAACTTTATAGAATGATTAGATTAGGATTTCATATATTTAAATCAATTATAATAGTAATGATATTATTATTATTATCAAAAATCCAACTTTAAAACATAATAACTAAAATAGTAATTAAATTAATATAATATTAAAAAAATAAAGATCTAATATTATTATATTTTAAATCCTGATTTCTTGATAAAAATTTCTCTCTTAAATTAAAAATAAACTCATAATTTACAACAAACTATAATATTAAATATTATAATTTATTACCATTCCCTACTCACAATTAAACCTTATAACTTACCTTAAAGACTATTGAGTTTTAATAATCTTCGATTGAATCATTTTTCACCTATTTTTTTATACCTTACCTAATTTTAGTTTTTTATTCCTTAATTCCAACCCCTTTTATTATTAATAAACCTAGATTAAATCTTAATGGATTGAATTTATCTCTTTTTTTATTGCTAAAATATTAAGCAATATCTTTTACTCTCTGGTTATTATTATATCAGTAATATTAATAATGTTCACCCCAAATTATCTCACACTCTCTTACTTCAATCCCCAACAACTTATTGTGAATATCTTTACTTACTTCACTTCCTTAATTAACAAACATCTTACCAAAAAACAAGAGTTGTTACAATTGATCAACCAAGATATGAAACTACCATGCAAAGTATCGCTAGTTCACCAATTTCATATTCTTGACCAATATAGCCCAAACCAATATCTCACTGCTTTCGGCCTTAAACCACTATGTTATAACCAAACATATGTGGTCATTTCTTCAGGTAATAAATTGCACGATCCTGAATACCTCCTGCTAACCATCAAGCATCTCAACATCCCTGATATCTCTATCTCACTGGTCTCAGTGCCATCATCTGGGTATAATACCCTATACTGAGGTTCTATTCACTTATTTTCTGACAATTTTTATAATCTACACAACTATGTATTTGATGAAAAATATTATAAAATTGGATTTATATCCTAACAAAATAAAGGAAACATTAATTAGTTAAATTATAAATTAAGTATTTAATAATATTAATAAAGATTATATAATAATAAAATTGAATATTTATTTACTTGTTGTTTATATAGTAGAATGCCAATGAATCTCAAAATTTAATAGGAATTTAAATATATTTAATTATAAGGTAAACTGAATATTTCGAAATGAATTTATAAAAATAATAATTATAATAAACTCAAATAAATGCATATATATTATAACAATATAAATAAGATTCACAATATAATTTATAAATAATCCTAATACTGTTAATGATGAAAATTATATTTTAACTTTGCTTAATAATATATCAAGATAATAAGTTTAGTGAAATTAATTATATATGTTTAAAAAATTATTACATTGAAATCTATATTATTATAGTATATTTTGGAACTTAATACTTCAAAAATTAGATCAACAACAGCTTGTATATTGTCTTCAAAATCCATTATTCTCAATTTGTCTTTTATTATAATTTTCAAATATACAGATATTATCAAAGATTAAATACACAATTTCAAAATAATATCATATATCAAAAATAAAATTCAAAGTTTATATTTTGTAATATTTACAATTCTAAAAATTGTTTAAAAATATTGCATGGAACAATATTGACTAATATAAAAAATGTATTTCATTATATTAGATTTTGAATCATGATATAATTATATTGATTCAAAATCTTTTTGAAATTTTTGTTTGGAAGGTTAATAATCTAAAAACTGAATAAAGGATATACGTGTAGAGTATTGGCATAGTTGATAATAATAATTTATAATATATAAATTTGTGCTTTTTAGTATTTATAAAAATGTTAAATATATGTGTGAACTTTGAACAGATTGATAGATTACTCACAATCGTTACTAAATTATTTTTGTATTTGAATTTGGGACAAGATATTAAGATTTGTTAATAAAAAGAACGAATGAGATAATCATATTATTTAATCCATATATTAATAGCTAAACTTATAATTTTTTTAATTTCAAAATAAATACTTGTGTTTTAAAAATTTGTAATTAATAACAAATTTTAGTAATGTTAATTAAATATTCCAATCTTTTGTATATATTTTAAAATGTATTAATTATGATCTATATATAATTAGTTTTGGCATTAAGCTTTACCAAAATAAACCGCTAATTTCATGTCCAAAAAATGATGATTACAATACATCCACCATTTAAAAATGATTTTTATCTATGGGAGGACTGTGATGATCAATATCTTCTACGAAATATTATGAATTCTCCGTTTTTGGTAATATAGGTTAGTAAAATTCTTATTATTTTATTAATTGTAAATAATTTTTAAACAGAACAATATAAAAATTCACAAATTGTTAGTGAAAATTCCATAATAAGGTCAATTTCAAATAAATCATTTTTTTTTCTAATTTAAACATTGCATTATATTAATTAGAATGAAAATCCTTTTGCAATGAAGCCAAAAATTAAATCTTTAAATTTATTCCAATTTATTCTAGAATTTTAAAATTTCATGTTTATTATAAAATATTAAAAATTAATATTATTTTATTGTATAACCTATGCAATATATATATAGTATTTAAAATAATCCAAATATATCATGGAAGTCTAATTTGGATATTTCAAAATTTATAATGAATGGTTTTAATTATATAAATTCATTTTGGAAATTTAAAAAAAATGAATGTTTGAATTATACCAAATTTGGAAATTTTTCATATTTTTCCTTTTAACTAAAATAATGGAACTCATCTAACATTTTTGATACATTATTATTTAAGAAAAATGAATAAATAGTGATACAACAACACTCTGCAATTTGAGTTATATGATATATATGAAGATCACTTGAATAATTATAATTATTAAATCTGAAATTGGTTCGGAATTACATTAATATTCCTAGCTTTTAGATAACCCGAAAATCATTCCCGACTATAAACATGATGACAAATGTGGGTGAATGTAATGAAATTTGATTAATATATAAATACTTAGAAAACCATCATATATTAAAGCATAATTATAAATATTAGACCAATCAATTAATAATGACTTTAGCAATTTCTCAAGATTTCGGCTACGTAATACATATCCTTTGATCTTGACGTTGAATTGATTTATTGATCAAATTAATAGGTCCTTCTTTCATCTAGTGCTATTGCTCTGCAATGCTTTTTTAGTGCTTTTCCTGTTTCCAAATTGAGAAAACAACTCAATGTTCCTTATCCAGACACTGGCAACGGTCGTCACACTACCAAATTGAGGCAAGTGATCACATATTTTGAAATCAGGACACAATTATTCATAATTATTTTAGTGACGCAGAATGGGAAAAATTCAACAATGCCCAAAGGGTCCATCACAACTATGTAAGTGTTAATATCAGCTTATGAAAATAATGCGACTTAAGATCTATTAATAGGTTGAACAACATTCTATTGTTCAAACTCTCTTATTAACTGCTGGTGTTTTCCAACCCATCCGCGCTGCTATTGCTGGTGCTGTTTACATTGTAAGATTGATTAAATCATAGAAAATTATAATTATTAATTAATTCCCATTATTATAGGTTGGACGTCATATTTATGCTCGTGGATACTTGAGCCAAGGTGCAAAGGGACGTGTTTGGGGCGTCATTCCTATTGATTTATCTTTAATTGCTATGCTAGGATTTTCAGTTCATGGTAGTTTGAAATTACTCGGTTGGATTTAAAGTATTATATAAATTTTTCATATAAACACATTCATATATATATATCTATCACCTTATTCATTCCTCTTACATTAACACATATTATATATTTGATACGATTTATAAAATATTTCAATTAATTTAAAAATGATATTTTAATATAATATTATGTTTGATACAGTATATTGTACACATTATTTCATAAATGAATTCATATTTAACATGAAGTGGAAAATTTAATTCAAAACCATTTTCATTATAATTTTTATAGTATACGAAACATATCTATTATAAAAATGATTTAATTGAAAAATTTATCAAATAGTATTCTATTTATTATTGTTTTCAAAAAATTTTAATATACTCTCAAAATATTGCGGAAAAAACATTTTTATTAAAAATAATTATTTATTAAAATTGATTAACTTAATGAATCAACTACAATTAAAAATGTATTGATTTTGGTTAAAATAATTGTCAAAGTAAAATAAGTTCCTTTTCTACAAATGACAATATCTGATATCGGAATCTGTTACATTTTATTATAAATCCAAGATATTAATTGATGTGGAAAATTTCAACAAACTAAAACCATCTAACAAATAAATTGAAATAGATTTCCCGACTTAAATCTGCCTGACAAATCAAAATTATTTCATGTGAAAATTTTAATTTATATTTATATGAAGATCTAATTCAACACTAAATATATCTAGAATATTCGTTAGATACAGTCACTTGAGATCTTTTTGTTGGAGTTTACCCAATCAACAGATGTCAAGTATTTATGACTAATGAAAAATTATTTGACTTTAAAGTTCCAACAGTGAATAAAGTGGTCCGAAATGAGTGTGATTGATATTATTACAGATCAACGTTTAATTACTTCGATTACTATAAATATAATCGATATCTAGAAATTTGAATAATTATTAAATTAAAAAATATAATCAATAATATAAAATGACTTTAACCGTTTCTAAAGACTTCGGCTACGTAATACATAAATAATCATCAATCTATTCAACTATAATTTTAATACAATAAATAGGTCCTCCTTTCTTCTGTTGCTATTGCTGTTCAATGCTTTTTTAGTGCTTTCCCCGTCAGTAAGTTGAGAAAACAACTCAACGTCCCCTACCCCGATACTGGTAGTGGTCGTCACGCTGCCAAGTTGACGTAAGTCAATATATCTATCTATATGATTATAAGTAATTTACACTGAATTTAGTGATGAGCAATGGACTCAATTCAACAACGCCCAACGTGTTCACCACAATTACGTAAGTGATCACAACTCAAATATACCTTATCTAATATCAATATATAGGTTGAACAACACTCTTTGACTCAAGTTTTATTAATCGTTGGTGGTCTCTTCCATCCTATTGGTTCCTCTATCAGTGCTGTTGTCTATATGGTAATATTTTAATCACATATGTCTATTATTATATTAATAATAATAATTAGATTGGTCGTCAAATCTATGCTAATGGATACTTGAAGAAGGGACCTGAAGGTCGTTTATATGGTGCTCTTGCTCTCGATGGCGCTTTAGTCGCCATGTTGGGCTTCTCTATCCACGGTAGCTTGAAATTTATTGGATGGATTTAATTTGATTAGCATTTAACTTGCTCTAATTCATTTTTATTTAATATATAATATTTCAATAAGATAATCTCAATATCATTGCTATTGATATTTGAAATGGATTGCATTTTTTTATCTTGGATTGATTGTTATTTAATATCTATCAAACTTAATAATATAAATTTGAGTAATTTGCAATTGATAATATATAATGTTTTGAACTACTTATTGACATTGAAATAATATTTTGCTTTAAATATCAGATTTTTGAATCTGCAACTTTTAGAACATAAAATTAATTTCAAAATTAATTAATTAATTAATATAATAATAATAATAATCTAACTTTATTTTATATATTTTATTTAAAATTAATAATGAATAAATAATATTGTTAGCAAAGTAACCAATATAATATTTGAATGTGTTTCGATTTTTGTTATATAGAAATAAAAAAAATAAGTATTTCTTATTATATAATACTAATCATATATGACAAGTTTTGTATTATTTTTTAGCAAAATTGAAACAAAATTATTCTCAAACATAAATTTAATCATAAAAATATCACTACTAAAGATTTTTTCTGTCACATTTTACAATTTTGAGTGCAATTAGTTTTACTACATTAAGCGAAATAAAATCTTTGAAAAAATACTTTTAAGTAGATGTTTACTATATTAGGAAAACAACTACTGGGCAGTCGTTGGAATTTTGTCCATTCCGATATTTTTTATTAAATTTTAGCAATTCCTATTGGCTGGTGCTTTTCGATTTCTTTTTTTAGGTCCAAAAAACTGTGGTGATAATCAAATTTAATAATTTTCTCCAAAAATTTATTATTATTGACTGAAATTTGAAAAATAATTAAAATTAATATCAATCAATATATTTAAATTATTTTAATTGTATATTACCAATAAAAGAAGTAGATATTGGTTTATTACAAAATTTTCAAGGATTTTTAATTTATTTTTATTGATTATTTGTTATGATTGGAATTAACCAATCATTGAGTTCGAAAAGTATCAAGAGATTTGATTAAATTGATTGGATTAATTTTTTAATGAATATTATGGTTAAAGACTGAATTTGAAAATATAAAAAGCTAACAAAATAAAGAATAAACTAATAATATATTATACTCCTTTATTTATAAGAAAAATTCTTGTGATAAATATCAAGTAATTATCAAATCTAATATCACATCTAACCAAAGGTGTGCAAATATGACTTAATACTGTTTCTATAATCCAATCAATTAAACAAATTGATACCTAATTGTTATATATACCCCTACCAACCTGTAGGTACATTAAATACTCAAAAAGGTAAAACCGTAATTACTTTCAACTGGGATTGATCAAAATACAGACAAGAATCAGTACCATAGAATAGATATATAAATACCTCAAAACCCTTAATAAATGATTAATTTATAAAATAAAATATTTGAAAATGTCTGTTAAATTACCTAAAGAATATGGATATGTAAATAGCAAATCAATTGCACAATAGTCATAAACTGAACTTGTAATTAGGTGGTCCTTACCTCCGCAGGTATAGTCCTTCAGTGCTTTGCCAGTGCTTATACCGTTTTGAAGTTGAGAAAACAATTCAATGTCCCTTATCCAGATACTGGTAGTGGTCGTTATTCTGATAGATTAACGTAAGTCACTCTTCTTACAACGCAATATTGTCATGAAGATTGAATTTCATTATTTAGTGATCATCAATGGGAACAATTTAACAATGCTCAAAGAGTTCATCATAATTATGTAAGTTATAGTTATTAGAAATATAATACATGTAATCATTGACACTCTTGGTAGGTTGAGCAACATTCCTGCACTCAAGCATTGTTGTTGACAGCTGGATTGTTCCATCCTATTGGAGCATCGGTCAGTGGAGTAGTATATATGGTAAGGATATATTATTTATTAATGTTATCACCAGTTGTTCTTATAAGTATTTTATAGATCAGTCGCTGTATTTATAATCACTTTTACTTAAGATACGGTCCGGAAAAACGTATATATGGTGTTGTACCAATTGATCTATCTTTAGTGTCAATGTTTGGAATGGCAGTCCATGGTGGATTGAAATTATTGGAATGGATTTAAACAATTTTTTATTTAAATTTTATTTTGTTATATTAATAAATATTTATACATTTATACATTTATACATTTATACATTCATATTCATTATATAATGTCATTTTATAGGAGTACTTTTATATTGATTTAATACTATTTCAATTAACCAAAATCAATTAAAAATTGGTTATTTAATTAGTATACAACATTACTCACTTTAATATTACTCTGCATTTTTAATAATGGGAATTTTTTGCAATTAAAAATAAATAAACATTTGAGTATATGATATATAAAAATAAATATATAATATAAATTTAATAGTTTCTTTTATTATTAATAACTTTTTGCTATATTTTTGGCAAACTTCTAACACTTAAAAAATAGTTCTTTTTATTAAAGACTGAAATTTGATGTTTTACAAACCAATTAAATTTTCCTGCAGAAATTTTCTTTCCTGCAAGCTGGTTTTTTAATTACCTAAAGCAATTATAATCACATAGGTTATAATCAAAAGAATATACTAGATGTGGTAGTTTTTTCCAGTTATTTTTAATTAGAAAGTTTTTTACAGCTTTAGATTTATGTATTTTACAATTATCATGCAAAATAATAAGTCTTCTCAAATTATATTGAGAACACTAATTAGAAATACTTTTATTTAAAAAAACAATATATAGTTTACTATTAATTGATTTTCCTTCAGGAACTAAATAAGAATAGCATATACCATTATAATTTATTACAATAATTAACATTTGCTTATTAACAAAATGTTTATTTAAAGGGATTTGTAGAAGGGGTTGATTTAGCTTAATCTAGTATTTTGATTTGTGTTTTAGTAAAGGATTATACATAGGGATTTAAAATTCATCAATTATAATTATTTACTGTAAAAGTTTAAGCTTCTAGTAATATTTCAATAGGTTTTGTTTAGCAATAGCTACTCTAGTTTTTTTTAAGCTTTAGTTAAATTATAAAGTATTTATTTTACATTTTTATTTATTAATTTTAGTTTAAACTTTAAAATATATAAAATACTTGTAAAACTAATATTAAAGTGCTTAGATAATTCTCTAGCTAAAATAAAAAAGTGCTTTTTAATATATTTTTTCACTTTATTTACAATTAAAAGAGTAATAGTTAAAGTTAATTTTTTAGATTTTAGCAGGTTTTGAATAGTTTCTCTCTTAGCTTTAAAGTAATTTACCTAGTGATAAATTGTTAATTTAGATAATACTTTATTATTAAAAGCTGCTTGTAAATTTTAAATAATTTTAGAGGGTTTATGGTTAAGTTTTAGTAATACCAAAATAAAAGACTTTTGATGATTACTATTTGGTTTAAGCATGATTAAATTAAACAACCAATTTTAAAAAGTTAATTTTTTAATCAAAAAAACTAATATATATATATATATATTAAAAATATATCATTTCCTATTAACTTTGTATATATTTATTTATTTCAAACTAATAATATGTTTGAAAAATTAGAAATTAAAAAATTTCCCATTATTTCAAATTCAAGGTAATATTATAAAATATTATTATATAAATACCATTATATTTATTGACAAGATATTAAAATAATTAAGTAAAATGATATAGAAATTAAAATTATACATGCTAGTAAAAATCAACATATACTATATTATTTGTAAATTATATCAAAAGCTGTTAATTTTAATATTTTTAGTATAATATTAAATAATATATTGTCTGATATACAGGTGCATTCAATCAATAGTTATATAATTTAGATCTTAGACCAATTGTAAGCAAGTTGGTTTTTTCAATTTTAAAAAATATAATGAATTATCTATCATAGTAAATTCATATGAATAAATATTATTTGCCAAATAATTTTATAATTGCTATACTTAATAATGTTTAAATGTTGATATCATTAATAAGTTTTAGGAAAAATTGATATAAAATTTATCTTAGAATATCAACAATCAACAATATTGCTTTATCTCTGTTTCAAGGAGATTTCTCAATCTATATTTTCGAAATTTGAATTTTTTAAGGTTATTCAATTTTATATTTTATATATTTGATAAGATTACAAAAAGGGCAATATTCAAGTTATTTTAATTAATATATAGAATGATATATAGTTGATATTAGAAAACTACTTTGTAATATATTTTAAATTCCTAGTTTTAACTGTTCTATATTTAATGATGTAATTTTAATATAATATAGGAAGTATTTTAATTTAAAAAATCTGATTTCAATATTATAAATATTAGTTATCATTAAAGTATGAGTCACATCATGTAATTTAATTATATTTAGACAATTAATTGCACCATATGCTAAAAATATTCAGAAAGAATTAGTAGATGATTTATGATTTAAATTTTAAAAATATTTGTTATTATAAATAAAATTAATATATATTAATATATCAAGTATTAATTTTTAATTTTATTGGGTCAAGTTGTGTTTCTTATAATATCATAATATTTGTCGATTTTTATTCAACTCACAGAAAATTTAGCTGGAATTAATATTTATGAAGTAATTTAATGATATTGATTTAAAATAAAAATATTAGGAAATCTTGAATTTTCAATTTTTTAACTATAATGTTTATTGTAAAAGGCATCAATATATAAAATAAATAATATAATATATAATATGTTGAATTATTAAATTTATTTTTTAATAATTACTATTTAATTTAATTTTTTGGATTATATTATAATTTTTAAATATATTATTTTAAATATTACAAACTAAACCATAAGTCTATATTATTATATAAAATTTATAGATAATATAGTAACATAAGGATTTAATGAATATTGATATTTATTATTTAATTTGTTCATTTTAAAATTATAAAAAATATTAAAAATTTAATAATTTTT
>JNEM01006504.1:0-16634 GCA_000697335.1 Conidiobolus incongruus B7586 | reverse complement strand
TTCGTATCTTCTAACACTCAGCACGGTGGTCAAGAAACTACTCATATGACTATGTTGACCACTTTTGCTCACTTTGGTATCATTTACGTTCCTTTGGGTTACACCAATCCTCATTTGAATTTGGACGATGCCGTCCTTGGTGGTAGTCCTTGGGGTGCTTCAGTCGTCGCCGGTAGTAACGGTAGACTTCAGCCCAATGAAAAAGAATTGGATATTGCTAGAACTCAAGGCGAAAACTTTGCAAAGGTCGTTTCTCAATACATTAATGGAGCTCCTGCTTCTTAACGTATTTTAATAAAACAAAATTTACGCTCATTATAAAATTGATAGAATATTAATCAAATATATTTCCAACATTATTTATATTTTAAATTCATAACTTATGAGTTATATATAAATCATTGTTCAGATTATTTGTTTCCTCATATTTTCGTATACAGTATATTTTTAAAACAATTTTAATTTATTTAAAAAACGAATCTTTTAACAAGTATTTCAATTAATATTACAATAATTTTATTATAGTATTGAGTTGATATTTTGCTTTAATAATATTAAATATTATAACCTATAATTAAAAATATAGTTTATTTAAGCATTTAAATTTATAATATCAAATCTTTCATCTTGAAAATGACTTGAATATAACTTTAATTTTCAAAATGAACATAATGAAATTGAAAAAAATTAAGTGTTTGTGATACTATAATTTATATTTTATAGATAGCTATAAACATTAACAAAATGTTGATTATAATAAATATTGTTATTATTCAGATCAAGAAGTTAATTAAATCAAATATTTGCTGGATTTGAAAATATGAACTGTTTTTTTAGCTTGGAATGGCATTTTTACATTCAATATTCATTGTAATTAATCATTATATGGTAAATTCTTCTGAACTGATGTGATATTGTTTATAGTGTTGGTTGATTAATATTGTAAATATTTCTCATTAATAAACATTGTTCAATTCTAATAACTGAGTATCAATTAAATACCACTATTTCCACAGTGATTGTTATATTATTCAATTTTGTAATCATTATATAGATATATTGTTTGAATCAATCAATACATTAAATGTAGTGTTATCTTATTGATTCAATCAGTTAGAGTAAAAAGAATCTTATTTGAAATATTTTCACCATTCTATATTAATTTTACAATTTATCGGTTATATAATATACGAAATATTTAGTTTGAATAATTCTTTATCAACCAATACCTCCATTTAATGTACTAATGGAAAGTGATTTTATGTATCATTGAAATTATATAATATTCTGATATTTTATTCATAATAGAAAATAACTATACTATCATAAAATATTGTCCAGTTTGATAGAGGATATAATAATATTATTTGAATTTAAATAGTAAAATTAGTTTGATTAATGCACCTAAACATAATAGGTAGTGAATTGATTAAAGTTATATTAATCATATTCAATATAGGGGCTATCATTATAATCGATATATTCTATATCATATTTATCATGACCATAATTACTGTGATTTCCATTGTGATCATTATTGTTACTGTCATCGTTTCCTCTATCGATTGAATTATCACCCATATCAGTTTCATCCTAACAGATATCACAGTTATGATCACCTTCATTTTGATTATAATTGGATGAGTCATCACCGTATAATAAATCCAAAACAATATCAACTAAATTATTACCACGATAGTAACAACTATCACCAGCTTGAGTCTCTTCAGTTTGATCTAAATTGTTGGATTGATTATCATTGTTGTCATTATTAGTAATCAAGTCAATTGCAATATCGGCCAAATTTAATATAACTATTCTGTTACCGTTATTAAGAATATACAATATAAGATTGATTATATCACCACAATTGTAAGAAACCCAATCGACTCCTGCACCTTCGGATTCCTTTCCACTGTTTTCTAAATCATAACTAGTTGGATCGTTTAAAAGATCAACTACAACATCTACAACTAAATTGGTGTGATCGTTACCAGCATTTTTGTCAATAATATTTAAGACTAAATCTACTAGACTGTTACCAAGGTCGTAAGTATTATCACCAACTTGAGTATCCTCTGATTGTTCATCAGTATTACCTTTTGGATTGTAGCTATCACTGTTAATAAGATCGATAACAGTATTAACTGCGATATTAATGTGGTTATTCCCTTCGTCCTTATCACTATGATTTAAAAGATCCAAGCTTAGTTTGATTAAAGGGTTGGCACCAATATATGTTCCATCCCCTACTTGAGTATCATCTAGTTGATTATCATTAAGTAGGTCAACAATTGCATCAACTGATATATTTGTAGGGCTATTTCCACCCTTAGTGTCAATAAGATTCAAAATTGAAGCAATAAGACTGTTACTATGGTCTTTGGAGTCACTACCAGCTTGAGTGTCTTCATATCCAGTATCGCCTTGACATCAGGATTGTAATTATCTATGTCAAGAAGATCAACAATAGAATCTACTGTGATATCAATTGGACTATCATCATTGCTATCACCAACTTCAAGCAAATCCAAGACCAAGTCGACCAAAGTATTCCCGCGAACTAACGATTCATCGCCACTTAGATCACCTTGAGAACCTACTTCTCCAATTGGGGTATCGTGATGATCTTGGTCAAGAAGATTGACAACAGCATCTACAGCGATATCAGCAAGATTCATGTTTGGAATGGAATGATCCAAAAATGTTGGGTTGTTAGGACTTTGATTATGACATTATCTTCACCATCAGAATAATCGTTAACTTATAGAAGATCTACAATTATATTGATCTCAACTGAGTAATTACCATGACTATACGAATCATCGTTAACTTCAAAGTCATCAGTCGCATCTTCAAAGTATAGTGTATCAAGTAAGCCCAAAGCAACGTCACCAATACTTCCATCCAACAGAGTGTGCCCATCTTCACTTTTATCCTCACTCCCATCATTATCGTTCATAGAAGGTCTTTTACCTTTTCTGCTTGCAATTTCCCACACATTTTCCCCCAAATCTACAGCCGCATTAATATTGCTACCAGGACGATTTTGACATTTCCTCGACTTAATATCATTACCAATAGGCCCGAAATACATTTTACCTTCAATATTGTTCGTAGTCCTCCTCTTACTCTTGTCCAAAAGACCAACTGCGTAACATTGGGTTTAATGGGATTGGAATCGTCTCCGTAATTCCCATGGCCGGCAGCAATAGCATTTAAATCTACCATGAGTCCAACATCTTTCTTGGTGGGATTTGATCGAATTGTCCCAATTGCAATCCAAATCACTAGCTTAAAACAAATCATAAGATTTAGCAAAATATATGTTGACTGTATAAAGTAAAGACAATCAGGTTGACATAGATAAATAAAAATGATTTAAAATCAAAGAATTGTGATTCATTACCACCTTGAAGTAAACCATGTTATTTTAATATTAGAGTTACTTATTTTCTTTATCTTTTTTTTGAATATAATATAAGAGATCTAAAAATCACTTAGTCCCAATTATTAATTTGATATAATGAATTAATTTTAGTCTTCTCTCCCAGATCTATCACCAAGAATTACTTGAAATAATGGGTATATTTTTTCAAACTGGTAAATATTTAATTCGGTTAGTGGTTGATTTTAATTGTTGGTTTCTTACATATATTAATCGGATGTTGTAAGATTTAATTAATATAAGGATTAAGGGTATTTTGTATGTTTTCAGTCAATAGAAATTTATAATTTGGTCAAATTAGGCTTGGTTGGTTTAATTTTAGTTAGTGCGGTTTAATTAAATATTTTAAATAAAAAATTTTGCCAAAAATACTAAATTGTGCTAAAGAGTTCGTAATGAAATTTGTCATTAATATAATATTCAATTATATTAGCATTGGCTTTGTATAAAAATATTATAATTTACAATTATATTCAATTTCCCTTCACTATATTAATATCAATTATGATAAATTTAAAACTCAATATTCATAACAATCAAATTATAAATTTACAAGTTACCAAATCAATGAAAAGATAATATATCAACAATGCAAAACAGTATATTACTTGAGAGAACAATTGATAATTGAAATTTCTATTTTCAATCGAACACGAAACTAATTGATATGGCTGTATATAATTATACTTTCTGAAGAATAGATAAATTTAATATATTTAGAATTTAAAATAACACGGCAATTTGTATTGTAATATTTATTGATGTATAGGAGAATACCAGTAATATATCTATTATTTAATTATTTCTAACTTTTATACCAAATTTTTAAAAAAAAATGATAAAATATATAATAATTACGGTATTTCGTAAAATTAATATCACTTTATTTTTATTCAAAAAAAATACAAACTAACAAATTTCAAAAATTTGGTATATTTATTAATATATTAAAATTTTTCAACTTGAAAATTATTAAGAATTTTAACAGATATTTCCAAGAATATATCCATATATTATTTTAAGGATATAATACAAATTTATTATTGTTATTTAACCTATTTGTAATATATAGTTCATATATTAATAAATATAAAAATTCATGAATAAATATTTATTCAGTATAATTATTATTAAATAATTGACTATAAATCTAGGTATATTTTAGTAATCATAGGATCTGTGACGATCCTCACCATATCCCTTTTCATCACGGTAGCGACCGTTGTAGTCATTGTCGCGGTCATATCCCTTACGACCGTGATAACTGTCGTCATAGCTCTTGTTACTGTAGTAATAATCGTTACTCCTGCGATCGTAATCACGATCATAGTCTCTTTGGCGACTGTACTCGTAGAATCTTCTATTGTAACCGATATCATAAGATCTGTAGCGATTGTAGTCATCGTAGTCGCGTCTATGATCGCGATCGTATCCTTTATGATGGTCGTAGTCGTCATATCTACGAGGGCGATAGTAATCATAACTATTGTATCCATGGTTATAATCATCACTATATCCACCATAGTTATAGTCACCACGTCCATTATCGTGTACATCATCATGTACATCACCATCATCACCACGATCATGATTATAATCACTAACTCCAGTACCTTCGTCACTATCATCATCATCGCCATCACCATCATCATCATTACCTCCATCGTCATGTCCGTCATGACCATAGTGATCTTCATCTCCCAAGCTTATATCGACATCAGCAACATTGCCGTTGTCATAGTCTTCAGGATGATCATCATAGCCATCGTGACCAGTCAAATCAATTATAGCCTTACCTCTACCATTACCCAAGGTGTAATCTTCTCCAATGAGAGCCTTGACGAAAATTTCATCCAAGTCAATTTCTCCAGGATGTCTACCCAAAGTGCTATAGACATCGATATCATTTTCGTTATGTTCATGTGGATGATATCCACCAATGAGATCACCACCTTCAACATGAATAACAGGTTTCTTATCTTTACTCTTTCTGCGACCATCCAAAGCATCATCGAGATCGACCACTACGTGGGTGTGGTCGCTATCATCGTTGTATTGGTTGATACCCAGTAATGTAGTCACATCCAAATCAAGTTCAGGATTGTCAGTGGGACGTCCTTGAATAGCGGTAATTAAGATTAAAGTGATTAGAGTCAATTGCATAGTGAATAAATAAGGAATTAAATTGATAGATTAATAAATACGATTATTGATAACTGAGACTACGCTAGAATTCTTATTTGTATTACGTTTCGGTTTTTAGAATACATTAGATTGGTAATAAATCCGTTACTTATATTTAATATTGATTATTGATAATTCTAATTTTCCACACGTTGATTTATTAACGAAGTTGATAATCATAACTTATACTCATGTAATCTTTGGATAATTATTTTAACTGTATACTTTTAGTTAAACAATCAACCAATATTTAATTTTTATAACCATATTAATATTATATATAGATAATTTATCAACTTGGGTTGAATTAAACTTGGAAAATTTATTGAAGTAATTTTGACATAAACATGGAATTACCTGTTGAGGTTAATAGGATCTAAGGAATTAAGTAAATTTGATTGGTTTCAAAAACCAAAGTGTAAATATTGAAATTTATTAATATTTTTATTTTGGTGAATATGGTAAACTTAATTTCAAGACTTGAATATTGTTAATGCAATTCATTGAAAAATAACTATACTTCTAAAAGAGATAATGAACTGTTTATAAGCCAAATTTCAACACAAATCGTCAATTCACCAGCATTACATTCTAAACTAAATATTGATAAATTTGCCGAATCATTAAATTGATATCATGAAACTGGGTATCAAATTATGTTTTTTCCAACCTTTGGTAATTTATGTTATTAATCTACTATTAATATTGTTAAATCATCATTGTTAAAAGATTAATTGAGAAATAATTATTTTGATCATTTTAGATAAATATCAAAATTTAAATCCTATATCAAAATTAATCAAAATTTCAATAATTAATATCATTAACTCTATGAAAGATACTATTAAATATTAATAAATTTTCCGACCGCATTAGATAAAAATATTCTAATTATATTTTTAAATAAGCGATAAATATGGCAAATTTATATATAATTCTAATGAGAAATCAAAATATTTTTATTATAAGATCTAATATTTGAAAATAACAATATCAACAATGATTAAGTCAAAGAAAATGAAAATTTGATATAATTCACAAATACGCGATTTATTTAATATATTCATTGATATTTATTTTTTGTACTGATAAAATATAACAAATAAGAGATTTTAGGAATAAAATATATAGTAAAAACAATTTTTTGGTTTAAATTGACATTGTGGCTACCAAAAAATTAATAATTCATCTATTTAGATAACATACTCAAAACTTTTACCATGAATGAACTTGATCATGATTCAGTATAATTCTAATTTTATCAATATTTGTTTTTTTATAATTTAATAATAACCAAATATCAATATTTATAATATATATAATTTACACAAATTGAACAATTTAGATAATCTATTGAGAAATGAAAACGCAAAAGATATGCATAATATGAAAATACCGGGAGAAATAAGGAATTAGTCTTATAAGCCATGGATAAGATTCAAGCCCATATTATGGTCGCTAAAAATGGTATCACGAACTAATTAATTCAATTAATTATTCCAAACTCAATATTACTATACACATTACGAAAACGATATATTGTACTGATTTAATAAATATAAGTTTAATCTAATATGAAATATTTATTATTATCCAATAAATAATTTCATTTTTTGGTTTTTATACCATAAAAAGAATTTTGAAACTATTTTAATATATAAAAATATATATATATATATTCAATAATTTCATATTTTATATATTTATTTATTATATATGTTAAATATTATTAAACTTCAATTATAAAATTTATTAATTTAATTTATCTATATATTTTTTCCATACCAAGTGATATTGCACTATATTTTAACTAAGTAAAATTATTATATTGTAATTTGTTTGGACTTTAATTTCAAATGTAATATCAAGTCATATATACTATATTAATATTTATTAATATAACTCGAATTCACATATTATTTCACATTTATTAAATGAAATATTATATTTTTAAATTTACACTTTCTATATATTATATATGCTTTGAAAATATATCAATAAACTATAATATTTATCTTGTTACTATTTTTATATTTACGCTAATAAAATCATTATTAATATATGAATTATATTAGAATATAGAATATTTAAATTATATAAACTATATACACAGTATAACTCAATATATTTTGATAATAATATTTTTAAAATAGGATTTTTTTTCTTAAGTTTTAAAAATCATAAGATTATATAATAATATCAGCCAATTCTAATAGTTATCATATATAATTCCTTTATTGTTTATTATTTTATATTAATAATGATAAAACCTAATATCAATTTCAAGGTATAAACTTATTAGTATATATTATTGTTGTTTCAATATACAAAATTAATTGATTAGTTAAAATAAAATATAAATCATCATATTTTTTTATTTTGATATTTTATCATGATATTGTTGTGTTTTATATTAAGTTTTATAAATAAAGATCGTAGTTAGAAAAGTACTCAAAATATGATTTAGTAAATTATTTATTAATCCTGCTCTTTAACGTATCGGGACTGTAGGTTTGAAAACTTACTGTTGAGGCGTCGTAGCAGAATATCCAAAAGAAAAAAACTTCTTCTCTATCTTTATCACTGTTGGGTTTAAATAATTGAATCAATGAATGATATGGGATTTGGATAAAATCTAATAAAGAAAATAAAGAGAACAAAGAGTATCCTTCAATTATAGACTGACAAAGTCAGCTTAAAATAGAAATAATATTGGTTTAGCTATCAAACTGGAAGAGATGATTAATTTTGAAATACAACAATATTTTAAATCATTAAAAACTAAATATACATTCAAAAATTATTCACATTAAAAGGTTACATATCTATTATATATATTTTATTATATATTTGGAGAATACCTTTATTTATAAGTTATACTTTTTTAATATATAAGATACTAAAACCCTAATTTTAAGGTAAATTTTATATAACTATATTATAATGATGATTATAATTTTTTCTATTTAAATAATATATATTGTATCAAATTTTATATCTTTATAAATTTACAGTAGAAAAAATAATATTCTATTATCAACGCCATACTTTTAATATAAACTTAATATATGAAACAAATTATATCAAATTATTCGATTTTATATTTATATTTATATGGTTTGAATATTATATATATTAATATTAATTTATTAAAGATATCAACTAATTTAATTAAATTCTAGTATATTATCAATTAAAAGATAATATATAATATTTTCAATATAAAATTATAGAGACTTTTTTAAAATTTATAATATTTAATAATAAAGTAATTAAACCTTGAAAATATATAGTTTTATATATATTAAATCAATATTTTAAATAGTTTAATTTATATGAAAACTTAGCCCAATATATAAATATTAATTTTTTTTAATTTCTGTTAGTTTATTTAATTGAACTAATATATTATAATTATAATATTGTGATTATGTGATATATTATCTTTATATAATAATATATATTACTATTATAGTAATTCATATTTTTCCTATAGTTGTAAAATTTCAATTCAATGAAAAGTATATTATTTTGAATTAAAGATCATTTGTATTATAATTAATAATACCATATAATTTGAGAATTATCAAACTTACATTTAATAATAATCAGATTGTAGAGGTTTATAATAACTTTAATAAAAACAAAATCTGAATATATTATTATTACATCTTAAAACATTTAGTAATAAATATGAAATCTAATAATCTTTAAATAATTAATTTTTTAATTTTTTAATTTTGTTTTCCTATTTTAAAAAATCTTTTATATAGATTATACTGGGATTTTAATTTATTGTTTATGAAATATTTTAAAATATCTCCAAAATTAAAACCTAATAATAATTTTATATACAATTAAATTAAATATGAGTATAATGTATTGAATGATAATGATTGGTAAATTGGTTACAAGTTACTGGTGATTGAGTTCGGGGACTATACCATGTTTTGCAGTTTCTTACTTTTCCAAATGAATAACTAAATTGATACACATACTAGCTACTATTTTATCTTTTTGAAGAATCATAGTAATATATCATAAATTTAAAAAATTTGGAGTTTTGGTTAACTAAATAGATATTAAGAGTTAAGGTTACAAAATTGATTTTTATATATGCTTCTATTCGTCTTGATACTAGCCCAGCATCATTATATTTGTATTGTTCAACATTTTCCATTCCAAGTATAACATCAGAATTATCACTATAATTATCTCAATATTGTCATTATCCCTTCATAGGCCATAACTTTTACTTCCCTATCGGCTGGCGAGCCTATAATCGTGTAAATGGAATGAGATGCTATTAGTAACGGAGATTCCAGTCTATTAAATACTATCATAACATAAAAATTCAAGCTACTTGTCCAATTAGTAGTGATACTTTATACATATAATTGTAATTTTTTTCTAACCTAGAAAATTTATATAATAAAAATATGTGACCGGATATAAAAATACACCAATTATGGATGAAGTAATATATCTAATTGGTTGTAACTATCACGACAAACCAATTGATTGCAATAAGTTTCCAACCTGATGTTAATTATGATTTCCTAGATTTCTTAGTGAGATATCGGGATAAATGTAAAAATGTATTTCAAGTTATATTTTATACTTAATTATATATATATATATTGCTATTGACAACATCAATACCGAAACCTAGGTTTTAAAATAATTTATTTGATCAAAGTTGATTTATATTAATTCTGCCTGATTGAATATTCTATCAATATATAAAGGCTCCATAAATAGCTTTGAATACCATGTGGATGAATTTTTCTTGATAATATCAAATATTATGATTGTTAGAAATTAACTCTAATAACATATTAAAAATATGATATTGAAATTTATATAAATACTGATCATAATTATAATTATATATATCAAAATTGCTTGAAGTAATATTGATTTTAAGATTATATTAGCATATCATATACTTAACATTCATTTAAAATAGAAATTCAAACTATTGGTTTTTATCATTTTGAAATTTAAAATTGTTTATAACTAGCAAATTATTTTATACAATATATTAGATAAATTTTGATAATATTTAATTTAGAATAGCTTTTTAACAATATTTATTTTAAATTTCCAAAATAAATTGAATTATTTATAAAATAATTATGATATGGAGTATTTTAAAAACTAATTTAAATTTAGTTAAATTTTTTCAATTTTCAAAATTAAATAATCGTGGAATATAATTTTTTATAAATTCACAACATAACAACAGAGATCAATTTAACTGAATTTGAATAATATACATTATAATAAAAAATTTTGGAATTGATTGAAAAAAAATAATATAAATATTGAAAGTTGAGTTGAATTTTAACACAATAATTAATATCTTAATTTATTTAATTTATTTTTTACAATGCAACTGGGAATTATTGCTTTAATTTTAATTACCGCTATTCAAGGACGTCCCACTGACAATCCTGAACTTGATTTGGATGTGACTACATTACTGGGTATCAACCAATACAACGATGATAGCGACCACACCCACGTAGTGGTCGATCTCGATGATGCTTTGGATGGTCGCAGAAAGAGTAAAGATAAGAAACCTGTTATTCATGTTGAAGGTGGTGATCTCATTGGTGGATATCATCCACATGAACATAACGAAAATGATATCGATGTCTATAGCACTTTGGGTAGACATCCTGGAGAAATTGACTTGGATGAAATTTTCGTCAAGGCTCTCATTGGAGAAGATTACACCTTGGGTAATGGTAGAGGTAAGGCTATCATTGATTTGACTGGTCACGATGGCTATGATGATCATCCTGAAGACTATGACAACGGCAATGTTGCTGATGTCGATATAAGCTTGGGAGATGAAGATCACTATGGTCATGACGGACATGACGATGGAGGTAATGATGATGATGGTGATGGCGATGATGATGATAGTGACGAAGGTACTGGAGTTAGTGATTATAATCATGATCGTGGTGATGATGGTGATGTACATGATGATGTACACGATAATGGACGTGGTGACTATAACTATGGTGGATATAGTGATGATTATAACCATGGATACAATAGTTATGATTACTATCGCCCTCGTAGATATGACGACTACGACCATCATAAAGGATACGATCGCGATCATAGACGCGACTACGATGACTACAATCGCTACAGATCTTATGATATCGGTTACAATAGAAGATTCTACGAGTACAGTCGCCAAAGAGACTATGATCGTGATTACGATCGCAGGAGTAACGATTATTACTACAGTAACAAGAGCTATGACGACAGTTATCACGGTCGTAAGGGATATGACCGCGACAATGACTACAACGGTCGCTACCGTGATGAAAAGGGATATGGTGAGGATCGTCACAGATCCTATGATTACTAAAATATACCTAGATTTATAGTCAATTATTTAATAATAATTATACTGAATAAATATTTATTCATGAATTTTTATATTTATTAATATATGAACTATATATTACAAATAGGTTAAATAACAATAATAAATTTGTATTATATCCTTAAAATAATATATGGATATATTCTTGGAAATATCTGTTAAAATTCTTAATAATTTTCAAGTTGAAAAATTTTAATATATTAATAAATATACCAAATTTTTGAAATTTGTTAGTTTGTATTTTTTTTGAATAAAAATAAAGTGATATTAATTTTACGAAATACCGTAATTATTATATATTTTATCATTTTTTTTTAAAAATTTGGTATAAAAGTTAGAAATAATTAAATAATAGATATATTACTGGTATTCTCCTATACATCAATAAATATTACAATACAAATTGCCGTGTTATTTTAAATTCTAAATATATTAAATTTATCTATTCTTCAGAAAGTATAATTATATACAGCCATATCAATTAGTTTCGTGTTCGATTGAAAATAGAAATTTCAATTATCAATTGTTCTCTCAAGTAATATACTGTTTTGCATTGTTGATATATTATCTTTTCATTGATTTGGTAACTTGTAAATTTATAATTTGATTGTTATGAATATTGAGTTTTAAATTTATCATAATTGATATTAATATAGTGAAGGGAAATTGAATATAATTGTAAATTATAATATTTTTATACAAAGCCAATGCTAATATAATTGAATATTATATTAATGACAAATTTCATTACGAACTCTTTAGCACAATTTAGTATTTTTGGCAAAATTTTTTATTTAAAATATTTAATTAAACCGCACTAACTAAAATTAAACCAACCAAGCCTAATTTGACCAAATTATAAATTTCTATTGACTGAAAACATACAAAATACCCTTAATCCTTATATTAATTAAATCTTACAACATCCGATTAATATATGTAAGAAACCAACAATTAAAATCAACCACTAACCGAATTAAATATTTACCAGTTTGAAAAAATATACCCATTATTTCAAGTAATTCTTGGTGATAGATCTGGGAGAGAAGACTAAAATTAATTCATTATATCAAATTAATAATTGGGACTAAGTGATTTTTAGATCTCTTATATTATATTCAAAAAAAAGATAAAGAAAATAAGTAACTCTAATATTAAAATAACATGGTTTACTTCAAGGTGGTAATGAATCACAATTCTTTGATTTTAAATCATTTTTATTTATCTATGTCAACCTGATTGTCTTTACTTTATACAGTCAACATATATTTTGCTAAATCTTATGATTTGTTTTAAGCTAGTGATTTGGATTGCAATTGGGACAATTCGATCAAATCCCACCAAGAAAGATGTTGGACTCATGGTAGATTTAAATGCTATTGCTGCCGGCCATGGGAATTACGGAGACGATTCCAATCCCATTAAACCCAATGTTACGCAGTTGGTCTTTTGGACAAGAGTAAGAGGAGGACTACGAACAATATTGAAGGTAAAATGTATTTCGGGCCTATTGGTAATGATATTAAGTCGAGGAAATGTCAAAATCGTCCTGGTAGCAATATTAATGCGGCTGTAGATTTGGGGGAAAATGTGTGGGAAATTGCAAGCAGAAAAGGTAAAAGACCTTCTATGAACGATAATGATGGGAGTGAGGATAAAAGTGAAGATGGGCACACTCTGTTGGATGGAAGTATTGGTGACGTTGCTTTGGGCTTACTTGATACACTATACTTTGAAGATGCGACTGATGACTTTGAAGTTAACGATGATTCGTATAGTCATGGTAATTACTCAGTTGAGATCAATATAATTGTAGATCTTCTATAAGTTAACGATTATTCTGATGGTGAAGATAATGTCATAATCAAAGTCCTAACAACCCAACATTTTTGGATCATTCCATTCCAAACATGAATCTTGCTGATATCGCTGTAGATGCTGTTGTCAATCTTCTTGACCAAGATCATCACGATACCCCAATTGGAGAAGTAGGTTCTCAAGGTGATCTAAGTGGCGATGAATCGTTAGTTCGCGGGAATACTTTGGTCGACTTGGTCTTGGATTTGCTTGAAGTTGGTGATAGCAATGATGATAGTCCAATTGATATCACAGTAGATTCTATTGTTGATCTTCTTGACATAGATAATTACAATCCTGATGTCAAGGCGATACTGGATATGAAGACACTCAAGCTGGTAGTGACTCCAAAGACCATAGTAACAGTCTTATTGCTTCAATTTTGAATCTTATTGACACTAAGGGTGGAAATAGCCCTACAAATATATCAGTTGATGCAATTGTTGACCTACTTAATGATAATCAACTAGATGATACTCAAGTAGGGGATGGAACATATATTGGTGCCAACCCTTTAATCAAACTAAGCTTGGATCTTTTAAATCATAGTGATAAGGACGAAGGGAATAACCACATTAATATCGCAGTTAATACTGTTATCGATCTTATTAACAGTGATAGCTACAATCCAAAAGGTAATACTGATGAACAATCAGAGGATACTCAAGTTGGTGATAATACTTACGACCTTGGTAACAGTCTAGTGATTTAGTCTTAAATATTATTGACAAAAATGCTGGTAACGATCACACCAATTTAGTTGTAGATGTTGTAGTTGATCTTTTAAACGATCCAACTAGTTATGATTTAGAAAACAGTGGAAAGGAATCCGAAGGTGCAGGAGTCGATTGGGTTTCTTACAATTGTGGTGATATAATCAATCTTATATTGTATATTCTTAATAACGGTAACAGAATAGTTATATTAAATTTGGCCGATATTGCAATTGACTTGATTACTAATAATGACAACAATGATAATCAATCCAACAATTTAGATCAAACTGAAGAGACTCAAGCTGGTGATAGTTGTTACTATCGTGGTAATAATTTAGTTGATATTGTTTTGGATTTATTATACGGTGATGACTCATCCAATTATAATCAAAATGAAGGTGATCATAACTGTGATATCTGTTAGGATGAAACTGATATGGGTGATAATTCAATCGATAGAGGAAACGATGACAGTAACAATAATGATCACAATGGAAATCACAGTAATTATGGTCATGATAAATATGATATAGAATATATCGATTATAATGATAGCCCCTATATTGAATATGATTAATATAACTTTAATCAATTCACTACCTATTATGTTTAGGTGCATTAATCAAACTAATTTTACTATTTAAATTCAAATAATATTATTATATCCTCTATCAAACTGGACAATATTTTATGATAGTATAGTTATTTTCTATTATGAATAAAATATCAGAATATTATATAATTTCAATGATACATAAAATCACTTTCCATTAGTACATTAAATGGAGGTATTGGTTGATAAAGAATTATTCAAACTAAATATTTCGTATATTATATAACCGATAAATTGTAAAATTAATATAGAATGGTGAAAATATTTCAAATAAGATTCTTTTTACTCTAACTGATTGAATCAATAAGATAACACTACATTTAATGTATTGATTGATTCAAACAATATATCTATATAATGATTACAAAATTGAATAATATAACAATCACTGTGGAAATAGTGGTATTTAATTGATACTCAGTTATTAGAATTGAACAATGTTTATTAATGAGAAATATTTACAATATTAATCAACCAACACTATAAACAATATCACATCAGTTCAGAAGAATTTACCATATAATGATTAATTACAATGAATATTGAATGTAAAAATGCCATTCCAAGCTAAAAAAACAGTTCATATTTTCAAATCCAGCAAATATTTGATTTAATTAACTTCTTGATCTGAATAATAACAATATTTATTATAATCAACATTTTGTTAATGTTTATAGCTATCTATAAAATATAAATTATAGTATCACAAACACTTAATTTTTTTCAATTTCATTATGTTCATTTTGAAAATTAAAGTTATATTC
The DNA here is from genome assembly GCA_000697335.1 of Conidiobolus incongruus B7586. Lineage (NCBI taxonomy): Eukaryota > Fungi > Entomophthoromycota > Entomophthoromycetes > Entomophthorales > Conidiobolaceae > Conidiobolus > Conidiobolus incongruus. Next base: position 640 of record JNEM01006504.1, on the reverse strand, counting down.
AAGTCATTTTCAAGATGAAAGATTTGATATTATAAATTTAAATGCTTAAATAAACTATATTTTTAATTATAGGTTATAATATTTAATATTATTAAAGCAAAATATCAACTCAATACTATAATAAAATTATTGTAATATTAATTGAAATACTTGTTAAAAGATTCGTTTTTTAAATAAATTAAAATTGTTTTAAAAATATACTGTATACGAAAATATGAGGAAACAAATAATCTGAACAATGATTTATATATAACTCATAAGTTATGAATTTAAAATATAAATAATGTTGGAAATATATTTGATTAATATTCTATCAATTTTATAATGAGCGTAAATTTTGTTTTATTAAAATACGTTAAGAAGCAGGAGCTCCATTAATGTATTGAGAAACGACCTTTGCAAAGTTTTCGCCTTGAGTTCTAGCAATATCCAATTCTTTTTCATTGGGCTGAAGTCTACCGTTACTACCGGCGACGACTGAAGCACCCCAAGGACTACCACCAAGGACGGCATCGTCCAAATTCAAATGAGGATTGGTGTAACCCAAAGGAACGTAAATGATACCAAAGTGAGCAAAAGTGGTCAACATAGTCATATGAGTAGTTTCTTGACCACCGTGCTGAGTGTTAGAAGATACGAA
>JNEM01006495.1:0-17033 GCA_000697335.1 Conidiobolus incongruus B7586 | reverse complement strand
TTTAGTTAAATTGTAAAATACTTATTTTATATTTTTATTAATTAATTTTAATTTATACTTTAATATATATATATAATACTTATATAACTAATATTAAAATATTTTAATAATTTTTTAATTAAAATTAAAAAATACTTATTAATATATTTTTTTACTTTATTAATAATTGAAAAAATAATAGTTAAAATTAATCTTTTAAATTTTAACAAGTTTTAAATAGTTTTTTTTAACTTTAAAGTAATATATTTTGAAATAAATTATTAATTTAAATAATACTTCATTATTAATAGCTGCTTATAAATTTTAAATAATTTTAAAAGGTTTATGGTTTAATATTACTAATATTAAAATAAAAAACTTTTAATGATTACTGTTTAATTTAAGTATAATTAAAAAAAACTAATTTTAAAAAATTATTTTTTTTATTTGAAAATAATAAAAAGTTTGAAAAATCAGAAATTAAAAAATTTCCCACTTTATTAATTCTATTTTTAATATTAATTATTTTTTATTTGATTTTTGATTCAAAAAATTATAATTATTTAGTTAAAATTATTAAAATTTTGTTATAAATTTAGAATTTAATAAAAGTAACTAATTTGTTAATTTTAAATTTAAACTAAATTATATATTAAATATATATTATAGGTTCATCAATTATATTCAATAATGTTTTAATATAAAATAGTTTAAAATAAAATCAATTATAAGTAATTAAATATCATTATAATTATAAGTAATTTTAAATTATCCATTTTATTACTTTGTTTAGATATTACCTTGAATTTGCAATAATAAGAAATTTTTTAATTTCTGATTTTTCAAACAAATTAGTAGTTTTAAATAAATAAATATATACAAAATAAATAGGAAGTTTTATAGTCTTAAATTATATATAGATATACATATGACAATTGTCACCTTTTATTTTATATGAAATATTACCTTTGCACACTATCAAAGCTTTAAAACATTCCAACTTATTTTTTAAAATATAAATTATTATCAGAACCTCAATAAAGTTTTTAAAAATTTTATGCAAAGTCATAACTTGAATTCAATTGAATAAAATTTATTAGTTTATCTCAAATTTAGTGACTTAAATGATGATCACTTTCCGCAAAATTTATATCAAATCATAAGAATTGTTCAATAATATTCAATTGAAAATAATGAAAAGATTGTTAAATTTAGACTCCAAACCCACTTAAATTTATAATTTCAATAATCATTTAGATATTTTTAGAATTGTACTTAAATGAGCATTAAATCAATAGTACAATTAATAGTTTATTATTATGATTTAAAAATAATAATAGAGATCTATTTCATTTTTATTCGCAATTAACCCAAATCTTTAACAATTAACAAAATATTATTTAATTTATTGCAAATGATTGAATTGATCAGTATAATATTACATATAAATATTATTAAATCAACGAATGTGAAATATTTCAGATGCAATTTATATTTAAGGATTAATTAAATATTAGACTGTTAAATTTTCTTAAGATGATCAATGACAAATTAAACAATTTTAAAAATGGTTTAAATTTATTAAAGTTAATATATATATATATATGTAATCAAATTATATTTTATCTATAAAATAATAAAATAACAATATAAATAATGAAGCTAATTTTCATAATGAATTATCTAATAGCAATTGAATCTCAGATTCAATCACCTTTTCAAGCTATCGCACCAGAACCACGAATCAAATATGGATCGGAACAAGAAGCACGTCAATACATATTCTACCCAATGGCAGCATACTGCAAACCCCAAGATGTTCGAGAATGGAGATGCTCAGAATATTGCAGGGGCGACCCTACAAAAATCCTAGTTCAATACATACACAATCAATTTTACAATGTGAGTGGGTTTACAGCAATCAACGATAATGAACAGCATATAGTTATATCTTTTCGAGGTACCAGGAATTTTCAAAATTGGTTAGCAAATTTTGATTTTTCCATTTGGTCCATTGTTGTTAAAGGGAAACTTATGGGAGTGCATAAAGGATTCTGGTTCGATATGTTTAGTATGTATTCCAAGATTCGGAATGCACTAAGGTGGGCTAGATTGAAAAGACCTAACTATCCAGTATTATTCACAGGCCACAGCTTGGGTGGAGCCTTGGCAACATTGTCACTACTAAAACTTTATCAAGACAATATCATTGACTGGGAAGATGCCAAACTGATCACTTATTCGTCACCCCGAGTCGGTGATGCATCTCTAATGAATTTTATAAATGGAAAAGATTTCCCAAGCCTAAGGGTTTTTCATCCTCAGGACATTGTTCCCAATTTACCTCCCGATCCAATATATCGACATATTGAATTCCCTCTCCTAGCGGCACCACCATCCAATGGTACGAATTGCGGTATGGATACTTATATAGATCCTTTCGAATGTATTTTTAATCATTTCGACAAGTTTGCTTACTATCATTTTAGATTTTGGGGTGAGGATTATGGTAAATCATGCTGAATTTTAAAGGAATATTACATAATTACAGAATAGTAGAGTTATTATTCTTAAATTATTAATTAAACTTTAAATAAATAAAAATTATTTAATTTAAATTAATTAATATATATTATATTACTAATAAAATTAATTAACATTCTATTAATTTAGAGTTATATTATTTTTAAAAAAATTTTAAATTAACCAAAAATTCTATAATAATATTTAAAGTATTAATAATTAATTAATTAATAATATTTTAATTCATTTTTCTCAATTTTAATAATTAATTTAAAATAAATAATAAAAATTTATTATATTAATGAAATTATTATATTGATGATATATAGATATTTTAATATTAAAGAAATAATTGAAAATTTAATATAATATAAATTCAAAATAAGACAAATAATTCAAAAATTGTTATATTGAATATTGATTAAATATTATTTTTAATATTAACAATTATGTTAGATATAAAGATGTATGAAATAGCTTTTTGGTTATATTTTATAACGTTATTGAGATTGATCATCCAATTATGTGGCTATTAACCATAATGAGTGATATTCAACAATAAACTTCAATCTATTTCAATTATTCTAATATACTATAATTAAAAATACCCTTGTTTTGATCAAATTATAATAATCAAATCACTAAGTCATAATAAATTCCTATAATAATATAAATATTATTGACATCAAGTAAAATATTTCAATATTCAATATATTTTATTTATACTTAAAAATTAATTATAATTTTCATATTTTGGAAAAAAAGTGATAAATAATATCAAATGTAATTTTTATAATAGAATTAAATTTTAAATATGCCATTATAGTTAATAACTATTTAAGAAATTAAATCAAATACATTTTTTTGGAATGATTACTAATTATCTCTAATTTCTTTTATATTTCATAATTTGAATAAATTATTTTAAAATAATCTTTAAAAATTGATATTAATTATATTAATCAAAATTAATAATAATAATAAAAAAGAATGTTTATGTTAAAAAATAATCGTTTTAATGCTATCATTAATGATTTTCATTAAATTCGGTAATTTTAGTGGTTTTAAACATGTTAATTTCGAAAGGTGTAGTTATATCTATGTAGATATTGAGTAATTAGCATAATTTGAATTTGATATATAAGTCTACAGGATATAGTGCTTTTGTAACTTTTGATTAATTAATTTCTTTTAATATTGGATAGAAATGAAGCTATTAATTTTAGCAAATTGTTTATTAACAATACATTCTCAGCTTGAACCCCTTCTACCAATAACCAAATCTTTAATGAAAATCCAATCTGGGACAGAGATAGACGCTCAAAACTACATCCATTACCCATTCACAACCTATTGCAAAGAGGAGGACATTCTTTCATGGACGTGCAAACCTTACTGCAAAGGCAATAGTAGCCAAATCCAAACGAAATATATCTACAACGAATTCCTCAACGTCACAGGGTATACAGCAATTGACGATAATGAAAAACTGATTGTGATGGCTTTCAGAGGTTCAAAAGATCTAAAAAATTGGATCCTGAATTTGGATTTGTTACCAATGCCGATGGTTGTGGATAATACACCAATGCTGGTGCACAAGGGGTTTTGGATCGATGTGATGAGTGTGTACCCTCTGGTAAGGGATGCTTTGAAGTGGGCTAAAAACGAACGTCCCAACTATGACTTGCTGTTCACTGGTCACAGTTTAGGGGGTGCATTGGCCGTTATTGCGCTATTAATGGCGAGAGCTGACAAACTCATCGATTGGAATAATACTAAATTGATCACTTATTCGGCTCCTAGAGTTGGCGATTCTGCATTTACGAATTATCTCAATAGCTGTGGCCTTGTTAGCTCTCGAGTATTCAATCCCCAAGATGTCATACCAAATTTGCCCGTGGAACCTGGATATCAGCATTACGAGTACCCAATATTAGCTGCACCTCCTTCCAATGGAACAAATTGTGGTACCGATCGATTTCTCGACCCTATTGAATGTGTTATACACTTTCAAGATAAATTTCATACTTATCACAAAAATTTTTGGAATCATCAATATAATTCTTATTGTGACTGATAATAAACTATTGTAATCCAATTTCAATTTTATTAATAATTTTAATACTTAATTCAAGTATTGATGCCAAGGAATGAGATAAAGAATTTAAATAAAGTATTTGAATTAAGTCCTGAATTCATGATGTTGAAACAATTAATCTATTATAAGAATATCAATATAAAAAAATCTTTATAACTAATTCTATCATTTTTCTAAATCAATATATATATATATATTAACTCAGTTGAAAATAAGTCTAAAAAGTTATGTTATTTTAGACAAACTATTGTTTATTTTCTATATTAGAATTCAACATTATTTTCCATAATCTAATAAATTTAATAATAAGAGATTTAAATTAAATCAAATATATTCTGTTAATATTTATATAATTACTTAATTAATTCTAATATATATTACTTTGTAGTTTAAATAATAGGAATTTTTTGTGATTGAAAAAAAATATATATTTTAATATATAAAAAATATAAATAAATATATAATATAAAATTAATAATTTTTTTATTCCTAATAACTTTTTGCTATACTTTTAACAAAGATCTAACATTTGAAAAATAGTTTTTTTTATTAAAGATTGAAATTTAATATTTTATAAACCAATTAAATTTTCTTATAAAGATTTTTTTGTAAGCTAGTTTTTTAATTGCTTAAAATAATTATAATTACATAGGTTATAATCTAAAGAATATACTAGATATGGTAATTTTTTCTAGTTATTTTTAATTAGAAAGTTTTTTATAATTTTAAATTTATATATTTTATAATTAACATGTAAAATAATAAGTTTTTTCAAATTATATTGAGAATACTAATTAAAAATACTTTTATTTAAAAAAACAATATAAAATTTATTATTAATTAATTTTCCTTCAAAAATTAAATAAGAATAGCATATACTATTATAATCTATTATAATAATTAACATTTGCTTATTAATAAAATGTTTATTTAAAAGGATTTATAAAAGGGGTTGATTTAACTTAATTTAACATCTTGATTTGTGTTTTAATAAAAGATTATATATAAAGATTTAAAATTCATCAATTATAATTATTCACTGTAAAAGTTTAAACATCTAGTAATATTTTAGTAAGTTTTATTTAACAATAACTACTCTAACTTTTTTTTAAGCTTTAGTTAAATTATAAAGTATTTATTTTATATTTTTATTTATTAATTTGAGTTTAAACTTTAATATATATAAAATACTTGTAAAACTAATATTAAAGTATTTAGATAATTTTTTAACTGAAATAAAAAAGTACTTTTTAATATATTTTTTCACTTTATTAACAATTAAAAGTATAATAATTAAAGTTAGTTTTTTAATTTTAAGAAGTTTTAAATAGTTTCTCTCTTAACTTTAAAGTAATTTACTTAGTAATAAATTGTTAATTTAGATAATATTTTATTATTAAAAGTTATTTATAGATTTTAAATAATTTTAAAGGGTTTATAGTTAAGTTTTACTAATATTAAAATAAAAAACTTTTGATAATTATTATTTAGTTTAAATATAATAAATTAAACAATTAATTTTAAAAAGTTAATTTTTTAATTAAAAAAATTATTATATATAAATATATAATTTCCTATTAACTTTATATATATTTATTTATTTCAAATTAATAATATGTTTGAAAAATCAAAAATTAAAAAATTTCTTATTACTTTAAATTTAAGGTAATAATTTACTTAGTAATAAATTGTTAATTTAAATAATGTTTTATTATTAAAAGTTGCTTATGAATTTTTTATGATTTTAGAGGATTTATGATTAAATTTTACTAATACTAAAATAAAAAACTTGTGATAGTTACTATTTAGTTTAAACATAATCAAATTAAATAACTAATTTTAAAAAATTATTTTTTTAATCAAAAAAAATTATTTTAAATATATATATTTTCTTATTTGTTTTATATATATTTTTTTATTTGAAACTAGTAATATGTTTGAAAAATTAGAAATTAAAAAATTTCCCATTTCTTTAATTCTTTAGTAATATTTAATTAATTAATTATTCTATTAAAAATTTTTACTAAAATTTCTAATTTTTTTATAAAAATTTTTTTTCAACCCATAAATTCTAAACTATTATCAATAAAATTAAATTAATCAAATTATGTCACATCACCCCTTTTATCCAATTTAAATTATGATAAATCAAATCAATTCATTAATATTTGGTTCTAAATTCAAATTATTCACATTCTCCTTCCTATTACGTCTAATTTTACTATTTTGGAGCGAATATCAAGATCTTTACAGTGAAGTACCGTATACTGATGTGGATTACAAAGTGGTGACTGACGCTGCGAAATTCCTCTTGGATGGCGGGAGTCCTTACGATAGGTCAACTTATAGATACACTCCGCTGTTGGCGTATATGGTAGCTCCCAATCATTTGTTACACCAAAGCTTTGGCAAATGGATATTTAGTATATGTGATTTGATATGTGGTCATATTTTGATTCAGTTGGGATTGATAAGAGAACAGTCAGAGCAGAAAGTTAACAGAATGATCGGATATACCTGGTTGTTAAATCCCTTCGTCGCTACGATTTCCACCAGAGGGAATTGTGAATCCGTTCTCATTTTAATGATATTGGGTAGTTTATACAGTTTTTTAAAGAATCGATTCATTTTGGGATGTATTTTATTCGGACTTAGCGTTCAATTCAAACTGTATCCTATCATTTATGCAATTTCTATTTTGGGTGTCTTGGACAAGAATTATCCCAGAGAGTTTTTAAGATTGAAACGATTAGGGAAAAGAGCTGTAAGTCAGGCGAGTGGGGGAAGACATTCCAAACGCAAATTCACTTTGAAAATGTTGAATCCTGTTAATTTTACCAGTAAATTGTTGAGACGTATCGTTCCCAAAAAATTCCACGACGTGATTAATACTACCCGCGTTGAGTTGTTCGTATATTCCGCAGCTACTTTTCTAACCCTTAACCTTATATTCTATCTGCAGTTTGGGAACGAATTCCTCCACCACACCTACTGGTACCACTTCATCAGGAAGGATCATCGTCATAATTTTTCTGTTTGGTTTTTACCTCTGTATTTAACTTATAATAACCAATCGTCCAGTGGGTTTACAGGTCTTATGAGTTTTGCCCCTCAATTGTTGATAGTTTTAATTTGGGGAATTGGCCTAAAACGCGATATTCAATTGAATTGGTTCCTGCAAACATTCTTATTCGTAGCATTTAACAAAGTGTCCACAAGTCAGTATTTCATCTGGTACCTAGCCCTACTGCCTCTAATCCTCATTCAAATTGACAAGACCGGGACCAAACCCCTAGTATTTGGAGCGATTAGCTGGACTTTGAGCCAAGCGTGCTGGCTTCTATTCGCATACTTGCTAGAATTTCAATCACAAAATACCTTCGTTCCCATCTGGTTCGCCAGTATTTGGTTCTTTGGAAGTCATATTCTACTCGCGAGTAAATTTTTAAAGTATTATAAATTTTTACCAACTTTTATAGATGGTAAATTGGTTAAATTAATTAAATAAAATTAGAATTTATTAATATATTTTATGGGATATTGATTAGTCAATTTATTGAATATCATTAACATATTTAAAAAATTTGGATTGGATTACTTGAGGAATAATACTCAATTGAATGAGACTCTTTACTAAGAGTCGCGATTTGAAAGTGGCCAAAGGTGTTAAGAGATTTTGATCCATAAAGAATTCAATAATGTCCCAACCTGCGAGGATAGGTTCAGTATCGATTTGATATTTGTCCTGCTCCACAGAGATCATCAAGTGAGTATCCATGAGACGATACCCCAATTGAATCATTTGGAGGGAGTAAGGCTGCTGTGAATCCTCTAGAAGCTGAATATTGAATTTGAAGTAATTCATAATAAGGTCCACAGCTGCTAATCCCAACATTTTGTCGGATTCAAAAAGCCAACAAAATTGGAAGACGGTTTGAATGTTGATTTGCTCTAGGAATGTGAGATTGTTGTCAGATTTGAACAGATTGTTCAGGGTTTGAAGGCTCTTTAACACTTGGTAGCGATCTGAACTAGTAGTTAGGATATCGTTGAGTAAATGAACTATGGAAGGATCTTCTAATTCCAAGAGAGATGATACTTCCGACAGACAGTCGAAGCAATTGAGTTTGAGTTCTTGAATGTGGTTGGAATCGTTAGAATTGGCATTAAAACAGTAATAAAGTGTACAATATAAACAGTCTTTAAAAATGAGCTGAGAATTCAAATACTCCAAAACGTTGTCATTTTCAATTAGATTACGCAAAATTAACCAAATAATTAACAGTTCACTTTCCTCCTCGGATGTCAACTTTCTCCAATTCAGTTCAAATTGGTTGTCAGTGTCCATCATATCACTAGAATTGGACGACATTGACGAACTCATAGATTTAGAATACAGTTTAGCTAAAGAATTCAAGAGTTGGTCTAATATCAAATGAATGATATTATTACCCAAATTCAACATATTGACCTGACTGAAAAAACTGAATTTGAGGAGTTGAATTAAACCCCATTCAATTTCATTCTTTAATTCGCTCTTCAAACTGTAGTAAATTCTAATCAATAGTGAACTATGCTGGACAGGGTGCGCTCCAGGAGGTATCGGAGCCAAATTACGAGTTTGACCACCCCCACCTACAGCAATATTGTGAAACTGTTTGACATTTAAACCATTTGAAGCAGTCATAGAATGTGGTTGAATATTTCTCGAAGCTGAAATATCTGGAATTGTTGTGCCTCCCCCTGCGGATTTGGCACTGGTTAAAGGTACACCAAATTTCACTTCGGATTGAATATTATCTATAGCCTTTATATCTGGAATCGCTCCCTTGAATTCCATTTCGAAATCCCTCAACGTCTTAATATACGCCTGCTTTAACATATAACTCCTCGATGTACATGTCTTGGGTAAATTCAAAGGTTCTGCTAATTGAGCCCATAGCTTTTGGTCATTTATCTAATTTAAAATGTTAGTTCAATATATAAAATGATATTAATAATAGGAATACATAATCGAAGCCTCCCATAGCTATAACCCTTTTATAAAACTTTAACAAGTCTAACTTATTACCCGACAACTGTGGTGTTAAGTTAACTTCCCTATTACTAAACATTCATTAGTACACTACTATTTTACTTTTATAACTAAAGATAAATTACAATTTTTTCAAATGAAAACTCTTTAGAATTTTAATAAATTGATCATATTCATAACTAAAATGAATTTGATCTAAAATAGCGTCATCTGCTGTACTCATTTTAGGTTATTATTATAATCAATATAATATTTTGAGTTTGGCAGGGACTGGAATATTAGATTTTATTTATATTTTTTTGCAATTAATTAAAATTATATGGGATAATATTTAGATGATCAGGAGATTGGTTTGGGGGAAGGGTTTTAATTGGTTAGTTTGAGATTTTGAATTGGATTGATTAATTGATAGATTGATTAATTGATTGAATAATCAATTTAATAAATTAGTGGTGGAATAATTTTCAAAGTTGAAATTAAAATATGTTTTGTGGTCAGACATTTGAAAGTGGAATAGCTCCTTTTCTTATAATGAGACAAACTAGTTCATCAAAGTCGCCGACTTGGCAACCCATCAGACCATTCCAAATTGTCAAAAACTACTCGCACAAACCTGCTGACAAGATTGATTGGGAACCATGCCCTCCAATGAACTCACATTATGAGTCCCATGATTTTGTAGTGCCTGCGGGTCCATAGACGTAATTAAAAGATAACATACTACCAACAGCGCTAGAAAAAGTTAGTTGAATGCCTGACAAAGGCTCGATTCCTCAGCTGCGGTTCAACCCTAAAATTTTAATAAAATCATTTTCAAAAATGAATTTCGAGTTAATTTATCAATTTTATATACCGAACTTGCTCGAAATGAATTCAGACTAAATCATCACCGTTGACCTCCCGTACGGTGACGTACTCCTCAAACTTATGCACTATGCTCTCTACCCAGCTAACCTTGTATAAGTCTCAGCTCGTCCGGCTTGTCTTTGGCGTGCTTTCCGTTTTCAGAATCAGTGAACTAAACATTTCGACCCTCCACATCATTGCCCAGCATGAGACAAAGTTATTATATTAATTTTTGCAAAGATTAAAATAAATTTTAACAATTTCCATTTATCTGATTATTATGTTTATTTTTAAATTGATTTATATCATAGAAAATAAAAATTTTATTTTATTAAGTAAGGTTAAAATATAAAATATTCCAATATGTATTCTAAAATGTGTAGGGAATGATAATTATAGGGTTATTAAATATATACTAATTTTTACCATAATTTGAATATAAATTTTATGTTGTATTATTTAACATTTAATCAGTTACAATTTATGCAAAAATTTATTGCTAAAAAGAGGTTAGAAACAAATTATTTTTAATCTATCACAACTCGATTCATTCTTCTGTGGTTCTACCGATTGCTAATAGAACGTTGATAATAGGAAAGGGAACGGCCTCTTTATAGGTTGTTTGGTAGTTTGTGTCAAGGTGTTTTATTAGTTTAATGGATCTTACAGAAGACCGGAGATGATGAAAATGTATCCCGAAAATGATGCTTTTATAGATCATTAGTCGACCATAGGTAGTGTAAAGAAGTGTATTAGGCCTTCAGAAAAATGAAACCTTGAAGTGGTATGATGGATATCCCGGAGTTATATCTTGATAAGGTAATTGATTGCGAGATGAAGTTGTTCAGGCGGGTTTCTAATTAAGTGACCACACTTTATTTAAAGAAACGAAAGAACCTGAAAAGTTGATACCAAGCATAAATGTTTGAATACCTTAACATATTGATAATATTGATTTCTACACACCTCTGACCAGGAGATATATAGCTATTAAATAATTAGATAATAAAATTAAAAAAGTACAACATTCATCATAGTTTATTCAAAATATTCTAGTTTCACAAAATATAATTGATTAAAAATATATTTATGGCATTTTCAATAAAAATTTACCATGTAAATTAAAATTGAATTGAAGTATATTGTCTTTCAGGTTATGATCGATTTTATGACATAACCTGTCCAAATATTCATTACATGAAATAAATATTAGTCGTTTCATAACTTTTAATAAATTTATTATTGAAAAGAAATGATGTAATTAAATTATTATTATTTCATTAATTTTGTATATTCAATAATTTTGTGAAATAATATTGTATTAAATCATGAAATATTTTAAATATCAATTTATTTTCAATATTACAAAATTAAACATATTTCTATATTAATTATAACAAAATAATAATAAATAGAATCTAAAAAATGAGACAGTAAAAATATATAATATCAAACAAATTGATTCATTGGATTATTTCAATGGATTGTTAAAGCTTGTCATTTTTAGATATATTGAATCCTTGTTAAATCAAACCAAATATAAAATTTTTATTTTGGTTAAGAATTATTTGAAATTATCACTTTGAGAATTAATTTTAAACCAACAATGAAAAGAGTAGTGAAATATTAAAGAAAATTAGTCAATAATGAGAAAATATAGACAGAGAAGTTAAATCTGTTGCTTGGACAATTCCAAAATGTCATCCACCCAGAGGTCAATTAACTTCTTGAAACGGTCCTCTGGAAGTAAGCCCATATTGTACTTGAAGTTAAAAAACACGTCGTCGGGATGGACTGCAATGTCGAAGTAGAAATTTATCATCTGAGAGAAGATGCATTGTAGGCCGTCCAAGTGATTTTCGACCTGCTGGAATATGAAACACTGCTCCAAAATAAAGTCCATCGAGTTGGTCTCATGGAAGCGGAACTTGGAGCATGCATAGCCCTCAACGAAGGGTTCGAAGAGATCCACAGTGTCCATGCCTTCGAGTTCGGAAGCTCTCGAGTGGACGGAGTCCTTGGGGTGACGTGCCAAATTCACGATGAAATCGGTTATTTGTTTGTATGGCAAGCCGATCCATTCGTGAATTTGGTCCAACGAAGTGTTCCCATACTTGATCTGTTCGTATTGGAGATTTTGGTACAGTTGAGCCACTTCAAATAGGGACTTGTCGCTAATGTTGGGTAAGAAGATGGGAAGGACGTTAAAATAGGCATTGATCGTCTTATCCACACCTTCGACGGGAGCGCTACGGCCCATACGGACTAAACTGACTAAACCGTTACCTTTGCCAATGTCATTAGCCTGAACTTTATGCAATGAAGCTAACAGGATGGAGTGGGGCGAGGCACTAACAGTTGCAAATCAACCCAAATTGGGAAGAGGAATGGCTGCACGATAACTGCCAAAGTTGGGGATTTTTCCGTGCTTCATAGGTTCTGCGTAAATTCAACCACTTCCGCATCCTTGAAAGTCGTTTTCAGTAGTCGAAAATTTTGCTTTGATCGATACTCTTTTCGTTTTGAATCAAGTTTTTGAATGGAGCTGTTTTGGGAACGTCATCACTATCGGCTAAGTATAATTGCTCCAATTCATTTACCACCACGTCGATACTGACTGCATCGTATAACCTATGATGAATGCAGATGAAAAAGAGGGTGCGATCGTTAAAGTTCTGGACGTGCATGTTCAAAGGTGGGATCCTGTGGTTGAGCATACGGCGATCGATACGATTCATATAGTCAACACCGCCTTAGGGACTAGCATTCTTTTGGATACGTTCCAAAGTGAAATTCATTTCCGGTTTCTTGAATATCTCAGTCAAGAAAAGCAATTCCTCATTCTCTACAGGGACAAAACAGTTTTCAAAATACTATTACACTGCCGAAGTCTGAACTAAGCTCTCTCCAGTCTGTCGGTATCCAACAACTTGTCTGCAGAGAATCCGAATACGAAACTATACTCGGCCTTGCCAAAGTTGATACTGTTCTGAATCATAGAAATCTGCGAGATGGATGGTGGCACGACTTTTTTGGTATTTTCGGGATTTTGTCCTAACATTTCGGAGATTTTAACGAGTACGAAATCCTCTTCAACCGTTTTAATCACTAATTTTTTAATATCAACTAATTCTGATTCTTCATTGGCTTCTCTATCAACGAATAGTACTGAGATCTTTTGGATGGTTCCTTTCTGCAAGATTTCTCCAACTGTGATGGGGTATCCCAAGCGGCTGAGCTGATAGAGTCGACACCCAAGCTAAAGAGGGAAGAGTTTGGACGAATGATGTCAGGAGTGGTCTTAGTGAATTGAGCGATAATGTCGTGAATAATTAATTGTAAGTTGGTCCAGACAACTTCACTGTCATCTTGGGGTTGGAAACTGGATAATTTGACCAATCCTTCATAAGGAGTATCTTGGTACAACTTGGCTAAAAATCGGGAATCAACTTTGTAGTTGGAAGTGGAAGGAGTGCTAGTCATCAACAATATCAAGTGGAGAATTATATAGACGGGTAAATCCTTATGGCTTTTAGCGAGCATATGTGCAAGTAATTCTCTAAATTCACCTTTGGGTTGGATCAGCTTACGACCAATTTTGATCCATTCTTCCGAAGGTTGCCTTGGGAAGAGGTAAATGACCAATTGCTTCTTGGGAGATTTCCTGTGGCTGAGTAACAAAGTATGCACAAAAATGGTACCAAAAGCTCTAGACAAAGCTTCGTTAATCCCCTTTAATTCGATACGTATACCATTCACCTTGGCTTGGTCATCGCAGCGTCCCAAACTTTCGATACTACCATCTACTAAAATACGTCCGAAATCGCCACTACGGTACAACCTTTGTTTAGCACTCTTAAAATCAATGCATTCGACGAGTTTTTCAGCGGTGAGTTCGGGCTTAATCAAGTAACCGTGACTGACCTAGGGACCGGCAATAGCAATTTCACCAACACAGTCGCGAGGCAACAATTTCGAATCCTTGGATTTGGCGTCAATTATATACACGGTACAATCGAGAGAAGTCTGGCCGATGTTATTAGGCTTACAAAGTGGTCACAAATCGTTGTGAGTCACACTCAACGAAGTACATTCTGAGAGTTCGTGACTATTGATCAATCTTCTGTGTTTGCCCCATCCCTTTGTCAAACTCTTATTACATTGTTTACCAGTTACGAACAAATTTTCTACGTTGGGTAAATTGTCCACATTTACGAAAGATATGGCGGGGGGCAGGTTGAGGTAATCCACATTGAAAAATTTGGCAATCTTTTCTAGGTTGGTATAGAGAGTGGAGTGCTCGGTAGTGCAGATAGCATCTCCGAGATGGGTGGTGGTAATCAAGTCGAGAACATGAGTATCGAAAGTACAATTGTAAAAGCACAATTGTTTGTGGCCCACGGGCTTGAACATATACTTTTTGAAGTTCTGCATGAAGAACTTGAAGTTGGAATGTTGTAACAATACATCCTTGGGAGTTCTAGTGGTGGCGAAAGTAAAGATAGTATAGCCCAAGTGTTTCATAGTCAATTCTTTAATCTTGGCATTTGCTTCTGATTGACCATTAAGCTTATCGCTATAGCAATTGATATCTAAGGTGATGTATTCTACACCATCTATAGCTGGAAGTTCCTTGGCGATAGCTTCCAAAGTCAACACAAATTCAGCTTCAGATTCGTGAATTAACATTACCTTACGATTTTTGAGGAATACGGGACCCAATCCGAAGTAGCAACCTCCAGCCTTGGAAATACTCAAAGTAGGAGCGTAGAAAATGGGGGATCTAGGGATACAAGCGATATTGCATTTTTCAATTTGGACGCCGCGCTGAATCGAGTAGTTCGCGATTTGGTTAGCTCTAGCATTGAATTGCTTGTAAGTCCGTTCTTTAAATTTGGGAATTTTACTATCCTCAAGGTTTTCGACAAATTTTATAGCAGGTATTTCGGGATACTATTGGCGAATTTTTCTAAACTGGTGTTGAAAAGTAAACTTCATCATTTTCAAAGCTCTTTTCACCGTCAATAGATGAGGATAAATTGTAGTACTGGTCGCTGATAGATTGACCAACCTTGGAAGTGTTGTCGATAGTGGCGAATAAATTGACAAGAATGTTACCCAATGTCAAATCTAATTGTTGGGCGACGACTTGTAAATGAGCTTGAAAATTGTCGGACTTATCAGTTTCAATTTCCATTACAATAGAGTGAGAAATAAAACTTTTGTAGTGGTACAAGTCCCAAAGACCTTCATTCAAGGGCTGAGATTCGTCAATGTTTTGGAAAACGAATAAGGAATCAAATAGAGGGGTGGGTCCATTGTGGCCGATAGTCTTGAAAATCTTCCGGAGAGGAGTATGTGGGCGAGGAAATTGCTCATTGTTAGAAGTTTTTACCAATTGCAATAAATCAAAGTTGGTAGTGGCATTGTTGAGATTTGCACTAAAAGGCATAGTATTCAAACAGGGGCCTCGAATATTTTCGACTCCCTCAACTGAAATACTATGACCCACAACGACATTACTGAAGATGACATTTTTCGTTACTGTAAGCAGATAGTAATCTAGCCCAAGCGGACTGCAACAAAGTTTGGGGAGCGACGCCAACCTTCTTACCAATTTGTTGAATTTGAAACATCTTCAAACCTGATTTTTGGTAAATAGAATTACCAGTCATTTCCACTTCAAATTCGTCGTCAGGCAACAAGCTAGGGAAAATGGATGGAATATGATTTTCGAATTGTTGTTTGAAATATTCCAAAGATTTGTCCAATTCTTGAGCGTGAACATGCTCGGATACAGTTCTGAATTCGGGAGGTTGGATGAGTTCTTGGCCAAGATAGGTTTTGACCAGATCTTCGAGCATCAATGACAAACTCCAACCATCGAGCAGTGAGTGGTGAATGGTGAAAACGAAGTAATCAGACTCATTAAGAGAAACCAAAGAAATGCGGTAAAGAGGCTGGCAGTGAGGAGAGTGGAGACAATTGAAATACGAAAGTCTTAATCACTTGATTCAATTCCTCACTGTTATTAATTTTTTGAATATCAAATTGGAGTTCGTGAGCATCTGATGATATGACAGCTTGGGTCATTTGGTAATTGTGGTCTGATAAGCTGAAGAATCCAGTCCTCAAAATGGGATTATTGTCAACAACTTTCTGCAAAGCAACTCTCAATTGTTCCAAATCGACGCTTTTGGAAATTTTATAAGTTAAACTGTTGACATTTACGAAGAGGGGAGATGATAAAGACATAGCAAGCATACCTTCTTGCAAAGGCGTACAGGGGTAAGCTTCTTCGATATTGTCGACATTCTTGAATCCTAATTGAGAAGCTAATTTGGGTTTGATATCTTGTTCAAATTTCTTAATACGATCAACCATTTCAGTAAGCTTTTGATCGACTTGATTGGGATTTGTGCTTAAATTATCCAATTCTTCAGCAATAGCTTGAATAGTAGACAATTTCATCAAATTGAAAACGGAAATCTGTTTTCCGAGATCCTTCAACTTGTTGGACAATTGAATTGAGGAGAGGGAGTCAATACCAAG
>JNEM01006487.1:0-17577 GCA_000697335.1 Conidiobolus incongruus B7586 | reverse complement strand
TTTAATAATATAAATTATAAATAAAATTTCAATAAGACTATTAATAAATAATGAATAAAATTAAGTTAAAATAAAAAATTAATATATAGTTTAATTTCTAATCAGTCTATATGATATTTTTGATAAGCTTTTAATATTTAAAAAAAATACTTTTTTATTTGAATCTGAAATTGAATATTTTATTAATTAACAAATGTTGATTATTATAATAAATTAAAATAATATATAGTTTTCTTAATTAATTCTTTAAGGGATATTAATTAATAATAACCTTTATATTGTTTTATTAAATTTAATTATTTTTAATTAATAATTTCAATATTTTTTAAATATAACAATAATTTTATATAATAATTACAAAATATATAAATCTAAAGCTATAAAAATTCTTGAATACAAAATAATTAGAAATAATTACCATATCTAATATATTTTTTAAATTATAACACATATAATTTTAATTGTTTTAAATAATTCAATATTATTCAACAAAAAAGAAAATTTTGATAAAAAATTAAATTAGTTTGGGAAATATTAAATTTTAGACTTAAATAAAAAAACTATATTTTAAATATTAGAAATTTTCTAAAAATATGGCAAAAATTTATTAATAATATAAAAGATATTTATTTTTATAATTAACTATATTAATAAATTATTAATAAATTAAAGTTTATAATGGGTATTATTTTAAATCAACTAGATATTAAATATTATATTGAAGTAAAGGAATATATAAAAATATTACAAATATACTATTTATAATAATATAATACAAAAACCTTTGTTTTTAGATATACCTTTATTCAATTTAATTTAATTATAGCCATTTATAATATTTTGGATTTTATAAAATTTTAAGGAATTTACTTTATATTCATTAATTAAACTACCTTTATTATAAACGATATATAATATGCTTATATGATTAATATAAAAATGCTTTGATAATTTTATTATTTGGAATAATTATAAATCGTTTGATATATTAATTTATTTTATTAATAAGTGAAAAAATTACAATAGAAACTAGAATTTTTAAATTTTAATGAATTCTATATAATATCCCTTTTAGCTTCAATATAAGAAATCTAATACTAAATGGTAGTTTTAAATAATCTATTATTTTTATAAACTTTTTACAAATCTTGAAAAGATTTATAAGGTTTATAGTTAAGTTTTAATGATATTAAAAAACTTTTAATAATTATTATCTAATTTAAATATCATCAAATCAAACTTTAAATTTCTGAACAAGAATATTTTAATAAAGAAATAGTTATAAATGAATATATATCTATAGTTTGAAAATATTAATTCTTATTTATATTTTGAATATAATAAATTTCTCTAAATTAACAAATTGTTTGAAAAATTAGAAATTTAAAAATTTGACATCTCTTTCTACCTGATCTGACAATTAGTATATTATAATTGGCATTTTTACAATTCAAAATCATTAAATTTAAATAATCAAATTTTAGTGGTTATTTCTTTCATCTTTAATGGATGCCTATCTAATAACGTCACCAGATGGTGCAAGAGGAATTAATTGGAAGGGTAGAAATACAATAAGTAGTGAAATGGAACAAAACAGATCCAGATCTCATTAATATTGATTTTATTCTAGTCAGATCACAGCCCACATATAGGCAACTTATTCAGCACAAAGTTGATGGAAGAAAGTTGAAAGCAAATGCTAGTCCTCCTTCTGGAGGTTTTCCCAAGGGTAAAGGATTTAGATTGAATTTTCAAATCAGAAAAACGATTCTCCATAAATCGAGTGAATATGGTAGTCAAGGTATGAGTGAGTAATTTAATTTATATTAATCAAATTATACATTATTTTTAACCATTTTCCAGTGATCAAATCCAAATTATTAAATTATACTATATTTGATTGTGTTGATTGAGTTAATAGCTGTAATTGGTTATATTGGAGATTGAATGAATGAATTTCCTTGAAATTTCTATTAATTCGATATTTGACATCATCTAATTCACCGATTTGGAGTAATCAAGTCTCAAATTTGAAAATTCCCATAATGTTTATTATTAATATTTATTTTAATCTATTCAATTCCAAATATCATAAATTTAAACTATAAATAAATTATCAGTTGATAAGCAAAAATGACAGAACTTATCCAAAAAGTATCGAGTCCAATTTATTGCGGTTGCTGGCTAGATGATACCATTTTCGTAGTAGGGGGTGGCGGTGGCTCCAGTAGGTCCGGAATTGCCAACTTTTTGGTAAAATTTACGCATTCCCAATTACCCAGATGTTAATATTTTTTAGTGTGTTTATAAAGTTGATTTAAATACCAATAATTTGGAATTATTACAAGAGTTGAAGCTCAGTGGGGAGGAGGACTGTCCTATGAGCTGTAGTTATCATCCCAAAGTATTCCTTTAACTTCAATTATATTTTTTTATTAACCAGTTTTTAGGATAATTTATTAGCATGTGGTATTAATTCCAAACCTGAAGAAATTGAAAAAAATAACAACCAAAGTTTAAAAATTTTCAAATTTGAGAATAACGAGTAAATAATTTGGCTAATTGTTTTATAACAAACTAATTAAAGTGTTTAGATTGAAGTTAACACAATCTGAAAAGATTTTAATTTCAAATTCTAAAGATGAATACCAAGTAATTTGATTCAATTATTATATTTTATTTGAACTAAATAAATTGTTAGAAAGTAACAAGATTTAGTAAATCCGGTGACTTATTATTATTGGGTAGTGCTGAAGGCCAAGTATTTATTTTATTCAAATTAAACATTACTAGTATTAACATTAATTAGGTTTCTATTCTTAATACTGAAAACTTTCGTCCCAAAATTAATTCTAAACGCTGCAATGACGAAATGATTGACGATGGGGATTTCAATGAAGATGAAACTTTGGTAAGCTTATCAATACGATGATGGAATTTTGGACTTATGGAGATTTAGTTCGCTTCTAATTCTGACAAAGTAATCCACATCTTTAAGACGGAAGATGGTGAAATGATCGAGAGTTTGGAACCTCCCATTTATAAGAAAACCTCAAGATGCCAATACCGTGCTGTGAGGTAATTTCCCATTTTTATAGTTAATTAATCGATATTAAATATGTTATAGATTTGGTAGAGGGGATCAATCATCCAATTTATTTGCAGCAATTAATAGTCGTCGCAAAGATCACAGCTACATTAGTAAATTCAAAATTGACGGCTTCGAACTCTTAAGAACTCAAAGTACCGGTTTAAAACCTATTACTGCAATGGCAATGAGGTAATTCCAAGTATCATTCGTATTGGATTATATTAATATGCAATTAGCAATGATGGCAAACTCCTAGCTGTAGCCTTATCTGATTTCAGTGTGAAAATTATTGATGCCAATACACTTAAGGTAATTTGCATATCCTCTAAAACTCCCACATCCTAACACTGAGTAGATTCACGCTACTTACAAAAATCTCCACGGTTTCCCCATTACAACCCTGCAGTTTTCACCCCATGATAAATTCTTATTGTCGGGATCTACTGATACTAGTTTTAGAATTACTCGAATTCCAGAGGAGTTCCCAACAGGTAATTGATTACATTCATAATTGATAAAAATATTAATGTTTCTCTTAGGATTCCAAAATATGTTATTAATATTAATTACTATTTTAGTATTAATTATAGCTATTTTGTTACAGTCAGGAATTTTAGAAAAGTTGAACATTTGAGTTTTCAATTTTTTTGATATAATTGAAACATTTTTATATTATCATAAGTTTTTGAAATAAATAATGATTCTATAACTATTTTCATTTGTTTTAAAAATTTATAATTTATTTGAATTGGTCATTATTCGATGATTAATTGGCTATTTTACTGTACTCTAAAACTACTAATTTCTATTATAATTTTAAATTTCATCAATATAATTCTTAATTTATTTTAATTGTACAAACCCATAATTTAAAATTTAAAAATTATAAAATTAAATGGTTAATCAATTTATTAATATTATTTCTAAAAACTAGTCTCACTAAAAACACTAAAATGACATCTGACAAACCTCCCTCTAATCCCGACCGTTTTCCAAGTACTCCGTTAGGTCAACTCATGCGTTTCTTCGACAAACGCCTTAGCACATTCGGCACTCTAGTGCTAATGGGTTTCGCTACCTTAGTTCGACTCTGTGTAGGTCTCAACGGTTATTCAGGTAATTTTAACTCCCGCTACTCCTTCACTAATATCATGACTAAATCCCGATAGGTGAGGGAAAACCGCCAATGTTTGGAGATTTTGAAGCTCAGAGACATTGGATGGAGATCACATTACATCTACCTACAAAACTTTGGTATTTTTACGATTTACAATATTGGGGGTTGGATTATCCTCCCCTAACAGCGTATTGGAGTTGGTTGTGGGCTTTAATGTAACCTTATTATTCTTAATTTTTTTTCAAATATTAAATCCGATTTAGTGCGAATATGTTTAATCCTTCTTGGGTCGCTCTCAACACAAGTCGCGGTATAGAAACCCCAACATTAAAAGTATTTATGAGAATATCAGTTATTTTAACGGAATTAGCGACTTTTTTCCCTCCTGTTTGGATGTTTTGGCGTCTTCAGAAGAATATTGTACTAGAGGTAATAATTTTGATCATTTGTAATGTTGGTATTAATATAAAGCGGGTTAGAATATTGGTATTGGTTTAACTATTTTGAACCCTGGGTTTATTTTGATTGATCATGGTCATTTTCAGTAAGTTTTAATTTGTACAATTGTGGCTGTTGATTTATAGTTACAATTAGATATAATTGCGTGATGTTGGGATTTGCACTGTGGGCAGTTGTCAACTTTCACAAAGGTCGCGACGTTTTGGGCTCGGTGTTTTTTTGTTTAGCTCTTTGCTTCAAACAAATGGCTTTATATTACGCATTACCCGTATTCTGCTACCTCTTGGGCAAGTGCATTAAATTGAGGAGTCCGTAAGTTTTCTATTCATCTTTTATTGCCTGGTACTAATTATTTCAGTTTACTATTAATTAAACTTGGATTAACTGTTATCTGTACATTCGCTATTATGTTTTTACCATTCTTGACCGATATGAACCAATTAAAACAAATCATGATCAGAATCTTTCCATTAGCTCGGGGTCTTTATGAAGATAAAGTTGCCAATATATGGTGCACACTAAACGTAATTATCAAATTGCGATCTTTATTTAGTGTGGATCAATTAGCCAAATTGAGGTACTTATTTTTACCATTCTATGAGAATTTCTCTAACACTCTCTAGTGCTGTTGCAACACTTCTGTCAAGTTTGCCATCCTTACTGAATTTGCTAATGAATCCTCATCCCAAAAGATTGATATACAGTTTAGCAACCGTATCATTATCCTTCTTTTTACTTTCATTTCAAGTTCATGAAAAAACTATCTTATTACCTCTTTTACCTATTACGATGTTGAGCGTTGACGAACCCAAATTCGTCCAGTGGTTTACTAATATTGCTACTTTTAGGTAATCTTTTAATATTTCATAATCTCAATAATCTTAAATAATTTGATATTTTAGTATGTTTCCACTACTCAAAAGAGATGAGTTAGTTCTACCTTACTTCCAATTGTTAGGATTTTACAACTGGCTCAAACAATTTCCCAATCCTTTTAAAGCTAAGTTATCTTTTTTGGATCGTATTGAATTAGTAAGTCACTTTTATCATCACCACCACTACCATGAATCCACCCAACACTAACATTGATTTAGACTAGTTACGCAATCGGCCTCACTCACCACATTTTGGAATACACTTTAAGTCCTCCTAAAAGATTTCCAGATATTTATCCAGTGACTAATGTTATTTTCAGTTGTGGACAATTTGTAGTAATGTGGTGTTATTTGAATTATAGACAATTCACTATAAAATTTGAAGAGGAGGATAAAATCAAAACGGAATAAAATAAATTAATAAAATATTGATAATTTTGGAAATTAATACAATAATGCAATATTTGTAAACTTTATTCGAATCTTATTTCTTCCAGTCCAAATTTAAATTAGATAATTGACCCATGAATTCATTCCTAAATTAAAATTAATATTTTGTCATTCACTAGAATCAATCAAATTACTTTAAATCTGGCCATAATTTCTCAACTCTTTCACTCTCCTCAATTGTATCCTGTTGTGTAATCACTCTCAGTACGGATTTCTTAGAGCTCTCCTGCAGTTCTCCACAAATTATTAATTCGTCGAGAATATAATAAGCCTAAATAATCCAAATATTAAATATAAAAAGTTATTAAAAACATTTTTTTAAAAAAATATTATATTACTTTGTGAAAATTAAAAATTAAATCTAATTCACAAACCTAAACAATAATTAGAACGAATTTAAATTTTATAAACGTATTTACATTGCCAAAATATTTATCTAAAACTTCAACGAATCGATGTAAAATTTCGAGAGTGATAAGTTCGTTATCATCGGGTCCTATTCCTGCGATGAAGAATAAACTAGCGTATCTAAAATTTAAAATTAAATGAAATTATTATATTGTACTTGGTTGTTGTTAAAGACCTTCTGTAAACTAATTTAGTATCTAAAATAATATTAATAATTAAAATAAAAAAACTGGGATTATTAGTAATACCTTTATATTCGATAAAGTTACATAATTTGGGTTTTCTTGCCAACACCAGTTGGGTTACATCTTTAACTATTTTATTTTTTTCCTTAAGACTTATAGTTTGGAACCACTTGTTAAGACGGACTTTACCCTGACGTGAGATTAGCAGGATAAAATTTATCTAGAAATTAGTCAAAATTATTGTTATATTATATAATATTTTTGGTAATTGATATTTACTGCCATGTTATTTAAATTTTTATTATATTATTTTTTAAAAAATTAAAATTTATTGATTATATTGATTTTTAGTTAAAGGGAAAATCAATTACTGAAGTCACTTTCAATTTATATCAAATATGTTCTATATAATTATATTAAAGATTTATGGGATGGTTTTAGGTTGTGACTGATTTTGAATTAAAATATAATGAAAATGATGGTTGATTCTTCTAAAAGTAAAAAATATATATAATAAACTATTTATATGTAAATCATTAAAATGCACTTTTATTTTGATAATTTATTTTAAATCTCTTTAACTAATGAATACTTAAATGTTTATAAAAAATTAATTTCTATTGAGTAATGAGTTGTTAACCTCAGTATTCTGATTTCACTGATCCTCATAACCTTAAATAACTCAACTTTCAGAATAATATAAAAGGCAAATAATGGGCCTACTCAAATCTATCCCACTTTTTCTAATTTTTAGTTTGACCAATTTTGGTTTTAGAAAAAATTAGTTACGCAGCTATAAAAATCAAAAAAATTAGTCACGAAAAAATAGCTTACTGATTTTTTTAATTTATGAAATCAACCATTTTCTCCCATACACTATAAAAATAAAGTTATTGGTTTATTATTATATTTTACAACAGTATAACTTTATTCTATATTAATTGATTTTTATTTTATATTAAATATCACATAAATCTATTAGTAAAAACACTACTTTTAAACTTTATCTTGTTTTTTTCTTTTATACCATCTATTATTAATATTAGTAATAATAATAAAGACTCCCTTAAACTACATTTGATAAAAGTTATATTTAATTAGTTAAGGCAAAAGGAAAACTATGAATTTTAGTGTTTTAACAAGTTAAATGCTTTTTTTCAAATATGTAGCTTTATTTTTATTTTAAAAGGAGTAAATTATATGAAGTTGAGAAAAAAGATTGATAAAATAATTAATCATATAAGAACTCTTATTCATAAATTTAAAACTGCTAAACAAGTTCTAATAAGTAAATAAATATCGTAGAAATAACCTTTGGTTTATAATAGTTAATATTGTTATAACATAAGATAATTTAGTTTTTAAAGCCTTTAATATAACTCTTATAGCTTTTTTATTACACAATTAATCTTACTTTAAGGAATTAAATCCCTTAGATAATAAAGAATAAAACAGTTGTAGCTTTTATATTTTATTATCTTTTTTAAGTAAAAACTTTAAAAATATAAGAAATAATACTTAATTTTCCCCTTTTTTCAAAATTATTAAAAAAAATATATAAGAGCAAAATAAAATCTTAAAATAATAAATTAAGCTATAATAATTATAAAAAAAATATTAGTTATAATTATTAGAATAACAACAATTTTTAATTGAAAAACTTTTATAATTAATATAAAGAAATTTTAAAAAGAGTAATTAGTATATATAATTTTTATTATAAAATAAATAAATAATCAAAAGGATATATTTAAAATAGTTAACCAAGTATTAATTTATAATGATATTATTACTTGTAATTTATTTAAATTAATAAAATCATTATGTATATTGATTATATTTTGTTTATTATCATTAATATTAATATTTTCATTAATTTCTTTTTTAGTTTTTTTTAAATTATAATTTAATTTATTAAGAGAAATAAAGTTATAAAGGAAAGTAATTATATATATAAGTATATTAACAAATTAATAAGCTTTTGTATTTTGTATATAATAAAACAATAATCTTAAACAAAGAAAGACAGCTTTTCAAATATTAAAATTTTTTTCCATTATAAATTACCTATTATTATATGTAATATAGAATTCTTTTATTCTTTACTTTATAAAAGATAAGGTAGCTTTCATTTAATCTCTTTAAAATAAAGTAACTATAAATTTATTATTAATATAACCTATTAAAAACAAAAACTAAATAAAGATATTTATTTATTATTAATAATAAATTAACTTAAGTATGAAATAATTATATTATTTATTATTATTTGTAAGTATATATTCTACTTGTTTAAAATATTTATTTAAATTATTAAATAATTTAAATACTTTTAAAATATTAAAGCTATTATATAATTTAAGTTTTCTAAACTTAAAATATATAAATCTATTTAAATATAATATAAAAGTTATATATTAAAGGCTATATATGTTTTTTCTATTATAATATAGCTAGGTACAAAATATAAAATAATCTTCAAATATAATATCACTATTATTGAAATAACCAATATAATTATTAAAGAGGAGTTATTCTAAATAAGATTCTTTTATATTATGATTATATTCTAAACAAATTATTTGATCATTTAGGTTTTTTTTTAATAAAGTATATTACCCTTTTAATATATAAAATAATAATTCCTTCTTTTATTCAACACTTTTCTGTTATACTTTTTAAACATGCTTTTTTGTGACTTAGTTGGTAAAATGTAATTGTTAATTGAATTTCTAAAGGTGTTTATTTTCTTTAATAAGAAGAAATGAAATTTATATATAATTGTAAAATATTAGCAAGTTGGAAAAACTTAGCCTTTGGTATCCTCATCCATCTTTTAAAATCATTTTTTTAGAAGGAAGTTCATGTATAAACTAGTATAGCAAGTATAATATATATAACAAGCATAGAGATATATATCTTGAGATTTTCAATTTATATAATAATCTTAAAATTGCTGGATTATTTAAGTTCTTATTAAAGTTAACTATACCAAAGATAATAAGGAACTCTATCATTTCTTTTGTGCTAAACATAGTAAAAAAATAAAACTAATAAGATCATTTCAATAAATACTATATATTTTTGACTTGATAAGAAGAATAATTGAAAGACTTTATTATGGTTACAACTATTTTAAAGTAGATTGTGGGAAAAAGTCACTGAATTTTCTTTTTTAGGTCACATTTGAGCACATTTTTAACATTTATTGAAAAAACTGGGAAAATCAGTAATTAGGACAGATTTGAGTTGGCCCAATATATAAATCGGAGTTCAATTTTCTTAAGTTTTTCTCTCCCTTCCTTTGTTTATTATACTTTGTTTAACGTTATTTTGGAATTGAAAATGAGTGAATGTAACACTTATCTTAATTCCAATTCTTTGGGCAAAGAGTAAAGAGCTCAAGAAATGCGTTAACTTGAACGTGACGAACTTATTGGGGGAGATCTCCTCCATTTCCAGCCAACTCTATGCTTGAATTCAAAATTCATTTTAAAGTTGTAAATTTTTAAAAGAGCGTGTTAGCTTTTTGGTGAGCTAAACATTATAAGTATATTGCTTTTTTGTTTTGTTTTGATTTAGTACAATTGGCTTGATTTTAAATAGTTAGAGGTTTATTAGAATTTGGAATATATGATAATTTATTAATAAATTATTAAGGTAATTCCTAGTTTTTTCAGTTTTATTATTGTTCAATAAGTTTAATGATTTAGCCTTATTGTGGTGTCTTGAACCATTTCAAAGATAATTCCAATAATATTTCTAAATTGGATGTTATTAATATATTTATTAAGGAGTATGAAGAGGGTTAAGCTCTATTGAATGAATTGATAGTTAAAAAATATCTACTTTCATGTATTGAATTTTTATATATCCACATTCATCCAATATTGCATCTATTATTGAGTTAATATTTATTCATTAATCAGATATATTTCATTTTTCAGTCTTTTGTAAATTCAATTAATATTTTAAGTCCAATTTAAAACGGTGAAAATAATCAACTATACTGATTTTAAATCGGTTTTTAACAATCCATTTAATACTAATATTGAAGTAATTTTTTCTAATAATTGCAATAATTATTAATATATTGAAAATGAAATTTTGAACTATATTGAATACGTTGGCCTTTCCACTCCTACCTCAGCTCAAATTTTCATTTTATTCTCACGAGATTCATCTGTTCAGCATTAATTTATAGATAGCATTTCAATCAAGTACTTTCAATTTTAAATTATATTCGATTCCAATCAAATTATACACTACATTCATGTTATTTTCATTTAACTATTTTAATAACATTTGAAATACTATTTACTTCAAGATATATTGAATTATATTTAATTCAATTATTACAACCATTTAGGATAATACTTGATACTAAATTAATTATTCAAAAAATTATACTTTTAAAATCTTACCAGTGATTTATTTTTAGACAAATTGAATTATTTAATTTAAAAAAAATATTTTAATATTTTAATAAGACCCATTGGCAATATATTAACCTTGTCAATGAAATTGAAATTAAATTATATTCACCAATATTGAATCTATAGCTAATGATACGCAAAAAATAAATTTATTTTATTATAATTCAACCAATATATTTTATGAATTGTGATAGTTTTATTTAACATATGGGGGTTTGAAACATGATAAATTTCATTGGAAACTTAATCAAATAGAATTGAATTATATTAATCATTAAGGTTATTAAGATATATCAAGGTAACATAAAAACTTATTTTGATAATATATATTTAAGTACTGTATAGAATAATAGGGCAATGAATTTAATTGGCTCATTATTGGACTTGTTAAATTATTCTCTCAGACGGATTGATTTTTTAGTAATAATTAAGATCATCATGCATCAAAAAATCATGTGTTATTGTATTTACTACCAGAAACAAGAACCAATAACTGGAGTAATGATGTTCTCGTTTTAGGCTAAGCAATAAAAATAGCTGTAACTAATATCAGCTTTGTATAAGATAGATTGAGTCTTTATAACCTGAATTGCATAAATTTCATGGGATGTTTTTCGACCATGGCCTAATCTAATATCATTATAATAATCTTATGCGCAGTTGCTTCCATTGCACTACCTATCTCAAACTCGTCCAAATTTCTATCACTGCAATTTGGATTAATATATTTATTACAAATTGCGACCAACCAAAGTTATTTTCTACAGCAAGTTCAGAACTTGAGAATACTAATTTATTTCCCTATGCAAATTTCAAATGAAAATATTGTAAAGAATAAGCGTAATTATAAAAATTTAATTCAGTAGAAATAAAATTGAAAAAATTTTCTGTATAGTTTGAAGATAATTTTAGTATAGTTGATAATCTATCATAAATTAACATCATACATCTACAAAGAGTTTTCTCCTTTTCATACAAATCATGACTATGTTAAAATTCATTATTTTGTCAATTATTTTGTTTTGTATCAATATCCAAGAGTGCAATTAAATATTGTTACAAGCAAATAAAGTTTTTGACATATTTTGACTTGTTATGATTTCATATTGATTTTTCAAATCATATTATATTTAAAAAGCTCAATTTATAAAATAGCATAGTCGAGTTGACACCATCCAAAAATAAGTATTGTTTTTAATATACTCTACCTAAAAAGTTTACCAATATATAAGAAAAAATTACAGTCAATAAAGGGATGATTATATTTGCTATCTTAATCATATTAATCTAGCTTAATATACCTTAAAACAATCTCAAATCAAATATTGATTATAAATTTGAAGAACTATGAATGTATCATAAATTAAATAACTCAGCTCAAAAATTATTAGAGATTTTGAATCAGATTTATTATCTTTTCAGAAAACACATCAGTTGCACAATCTAACTTTAAACAGGCCACTTGTATTCTAATTATACTACCATTGGGAATCTTATTGATTAAAAACCTCAGGATACATACTATTAATAAATTTTATCAAAAAATTATTAACTTTATTAATTAATCAATTATAGAAACAAATAAATTTTAATGATTTAATATATTTATTTAAATTATTTTGATTATATTGATTCATAATATTACATAATTTTTAAAATTTAATTTAATAAAATTAACTAAATTAAGAAAATTTTCGATTTATTAAAAATTTCAAGTAATATAACATTTGATTACATAATATTATTCACTACTTCATTATTTAAAGAATGTACAATTATATATCTACTTTGAATAATTGAAAATATTTTATTGTGATAATTTCAAGTTTTGTATTATACCATAATAAAATATATAAGTTATTTATAACTAGCACAATATATTAAATTAATAACCCTGAATAATTTTAAATCTCAAAAAGTACCAAGAAATTTTGATAATTATGCCACAATTAATTGGCAAATCAGATATTAATTCACTATATATTAGTACAAAATTATAATTTATTTGGCAATTTATAATAATATGATGATTTGTTTATTCTCAGCACTTGAATATTAGAAAAGATTCAAATAGTTATACCAATTATATCAAAATTTAAATTAATTGAATTATTAAATTGATTATATATTCAATAGAATCGAATGTAATATAAAATTAATTATTAATTATTAATTATTTAATTATAAAAACTATTATTGTAATATTTCGTTTAAGCCAAAATATCCTAAATTATAAAAAAAAATTAATAGTTTATTGAAATTTCATATAATTGAATATTTTTGAATAAATAATAATGGAGAGAATTTAATGAGTTTTGAAGAGTATTTCTTTAATATAAATTTTGTAAATTTTTAATAGTTATAATATTGTTAAATTAATAATTAACAGTATACCAAATTGACATATCAAAATTCATTAAATGAACATGATATCACTTTGATTTAATATTCGAATCAACAAAACTAAAACATTTCTGCACAGCAAATAATCCCATAAATTCAATAATGCACAAACTTAATAAAACAAATAAGGTATGAGAATATAATTAAAATTCAATATAATTTAAACTTATATCATTTTGATTAAATTTTTTTTGAGAAAAAAAAAACATATAAATTGAAAATATAAATTAAAAATTATATATATATATATATATATATATTATAAAGTTTTTAAAAATATTATTTAATTAATTCAGTTTTTATTACTAAAAAATTTATTATTGATTTGAAATAATTATGAATAAAAATTTATTAGGTAAATTAATATAATAAAAACTTGAATAAAAGTAAAATTTAATTTTGGAGTTGAAATAGCTGTTAAAAATGCTAAAAGGGTAGCTTTAAAAAAACCTAAATACTCTCAAAGTTTCTCGGAATGTTCTACACCTGATACCAAGTATAGGTAATTTTTATAACCAAATATTTTTTATAATTCTAATATCCTGTAGTCATTCAGAAGGTCCTGAATCCCAAATCTCCGAGGAAGAAGAACGCGAAACCGATTACAGAGTGGGAGGGTATCACCCTGTTGAATTGGGTGAAAAATTTAAGGAAGGGAGGTATACGGTGGTGAGGAAGCTGGGATGGGGCCACTTCTCTACGGTGTGGCTGTGCCACGATGCTGAACTCAATAGGTATGTTGCTCTCAAGGTGGTAAAAAGTGCTGACCACTATACCGCAAGTGCCCAGGATGAGATTAAATTGTTGAGAAAGTCCGCCACTGCCGATCGGGAACATCCCGGTTACGAGCATGTTGTCCTGCTGTTAGACGATTTTATGCACGAAGGTCCCAATGGTAACCATGTTTGTATGGTATTCGAAGTTTTGGGTGAAAACTTGTTGTCCCTAATTCGTCGTAACCCAAAGGGGATTCCAGTGAAAGTGGTGAAGAGTATTGTCAAACAGGTATTATTGGGGCTACAGTACTTGCATGACGTCTGTGGTATTATTCACACCGATTTAAAACCCGAAAATGTGATGATTTACGTACCTGACTACTTGGACCACATCGATCAGAGTGGCACAAGTTCCAACGGCAGCAGTCAGAGGAATGGTATAGAACCAAGTAGACCCTTTAGTAATTTTGCCCATATCAAGTAATTTTATATTTTATCTATTATTATTAACTTAAATCCTCTTAACCTAATTATTTTTGTTGTTTTTTCCAAATAGTCTTGAAGATATACAAGGTAATCTACATATATCATCCCAATATGACTGAATATTTACAAAGTGATATAGTAAAAATAGCAGATCTTGGTAATGCTTGTTGGGTCCACAAACATTTTACCGAAGATATTCAAACTAGGCAATATCGATCCCCCGAGGTGATTTTAGGAGCTACTTGGAATGAAACTGCGGATATTTGGAGTTTAGCTTGTCTAGTAATTAACTATAAAACTATATTATATTACGTATATTAATCAGTTATAGATGTTTGAATTATTAACATGTGATTATTTATTTGAACCTCATTCCGGTCATAATTATGGTAAAGATCATGGTAATTGATAAAATAATTAATTTTAAGAATATTTTATTAATATTTTATAAAGATCATCTAGCTCAAATTATAGAATTATTGGGGATGCCATCCAAATCATTCACTCAAAAGGGTAAATATTCGGAATCTTTCTTTGATAAAAAAGGTAATTTATTATAATTTCATTCTACTTCATACTTATTGGTGATAGGTCGTCTTAAAAAAATCTATGAATTCAATCCATGGCCCTTGCAAGATGTCTTCTACGAGAAGTACAAATACTCAAGTAGAACATCTCGTCTCCTAGCGGATTTTATGCTCCCAATGTTAGAATATTCTCCCAGTCACCGAGCTCGCGCCAAGGAGTGCCTCATGTCCAGGTTTTTTGATGAAGATGATACCCGTTAATTTATTTTTTGATTTTAATAGATTTTTTTTTCATTTTTCATTTAAATTTATTATTTAATATTATCTTGAATGAAACAGTTTAAGTTTTAATTACTAATTTTGGGTGGAATTTATCGATTATGGATAGAAAAGATTTTATAATTTTCAATACTATTAACTCAATTTTTAAATAATATATCAATTTTTTTTCAATTTGATTTATATCATTATTTTATTCATTTTATTTAATCTAAATTTTCAAACCTTTTAATTTTATTTTTCATATTTAAAATTATATTTTTGATTGATTTTCCTATTTTGTTATTAATGTTTTAAATTATTGTTTTGAAAATGTTTTTACTTAAAATTTCCCATTTTTTTTTAAAAAATGATGTTTAATAATTTAATTGGTCATTTCGAATTTTATTTTATTTCCCATAATAATTTCTTTTTGGTATTTTAAGTATTAATAGAATAATCAATCAAAATAAAGAGTCAGATATTTAATAATCATTGAAAATAGTCAAAAATGGGAGTAGGATCATACGCTACAAGTTTTCTAGTAGTCAGTTATTTACCTACAATGGTTCAACACTTTTTACACTATGTACATCCTTATATTTACCATCCTAGCCAAATTCCATATCCTGGAAGCTCCAAATACTATCGCAATTTTGTTCTCTGTTTCATACTCATGACCTTAGGTTACATGCTATATAACTTGTACCAAGTCCACATTTCTATGGAGCCCAACCACTATGAAATCCTAGGTATCAGTCGAACTCAATTTCGGGAACGCGATTTAAAAAAGTTATTCAACCAATATTCACTCTACTACCATCCTGACAAAAATCCCAATTACGAGCATATTTACTTAAGATTGAGTAATAGTTACGAAGTTTTAAAACATTCCACTAAACGATATATCTACGATGTTTTGGGAGACAGAGGTCTCGATTGTAAAAGTTGTAAAATGCTCAAAGATTTTATGTGGCATCATTGCTTTGATATGGTAATTTTTTACCTCGGTTCTTTATTCTTTATAGGCATTTATGTTTTAATCGGGTTTCAATCTAATTTGTTTTGGAAGTTGCTAATACTTGGAGCTTTAGCTACCATTGAATTAGGTGTTATGTTAGGTCACATCAAATTCCCATTATTGACAAGTTTACTGGTTACTAAAACTCCATATCAAATCACATTATACCTTCGCCAAATTGCTTTCGACCTCATATACGTATCTGGCCATATAGCCAATCTCGTATTCCCATCGCCTGAGAATCAAATTAACAAAGCATTTGGACAATGCTCTCAGCTATTGCAGAGTATCAAATTGAGAAGCACTCGAATATTTGAAAGTCAAATAGCTGAATTTCCCCAACGCTCTAGGGATCAATTACTGGAAAAAATTAAGCAGTGGCAAAAAATAGAGAATATGATGATGGATTCTCAATTTGACAAAGCTTTTGAACACTCGCAAAATTCTTAAATTTTATTTTATAATTAATACAATAATTTTTTAATAATTTTTAAAAATCAATATCTTATTTTAAATTTATAAATTTATTTTAATAATATTATTAAATTATATTTTTAATTCCATATACTAACTTATAAATTTTTTTTAAAAAAAAAATAATATTTATTTAAAAATCATTCCAATAATTTATAAAATTATTATTACTAAATTTTATATATAATCATATTATTAAAAATCGATTCTAAATTATATTTATAATTAATAATTTATGTTTTAGCAAAATGAATAATTACTATAAAATTAATACTCCTTTTTGTTATTATTATCTTTTTGCCATACTTTTGGCAAATCTTTAATACTTAATAATTTTTTTATTTTATTAGGGTTAGAAATTTAATGTTTCACAAATTAATTAATTTTGTTTGCAGAAATTTTCTTTTTTATGTATATTTTTTAATTGCTTAAATTAATTTTAGTTATATAATTTGTAATTTAGTAAGTATACTAAATATGGTAATTTTCTCTATTTTTAATTAAAATTCTTTTATACTTTTAACTTAATATATTTATAATTATTGTATTAAATAATAATGATTATTAATTTATAATAAAACACCAGTTAAATATTATTAATAAATTAACATATTTTTAATTATTCAATAAAAATTTATATTATAAACATTAATTATAAATATAAATATATT
>JNEM01006482.1:0-13993 GCA_000697335.1 Conidiobolus incongruus B7586 | reverse complement strand
GTTAAATTTTTTAATATACATTTTTATTATTAGTTACTAATTTTTTCCTTTTTATAATATATATCAAACTATTGTTAATGAAATACAATTCAAATTTATTATAATATTCATGATTGATTGAATCAAAAATTTCATCATCAAGTAAGAGTATTAATATTATTAGTTCATTTGGCTACCCTAATGGTGCTGCTAATAAACACAGTAACCCCAAGCATGAGGCCAGTTGGAATGCTTCTTACAGCGCATGTGGTAAGGGCATTTCAAGCGCCTAGGTCCTCCACAACGAATATGTTTGTGGGGGGGACTATGCTTTCCAAATTCACCCTGTTCATGAATGATAGGATCTCTTCTGTCCAACTGGATTCCCTCCTCATCACTACAAGCGACGAATGGAACACTCATCAATACAAACAAGTAATTCAAAACTTTCATTTTCACACAATTAAAATTAATATTAACTACTGCGCAATTAGATTGAATATCATCTGCTTGGTTTTTATACTATAAAGGTTATTCGAATTTATTTTACTTTAAATAGATTTGAAAAAATGTAAACTTTATATAGTAGTTATTAAAAATAAGATTATATTTAATATCTATTGATTTAAAGTTTAA
Organism: Conidiobolus incongruus B7586; assembly: GCA_000697335.1. NCBI lineage: Eukaryota > Fungi > Entomophthoromycota > Entomophthoromycetes > Entomophthorales > Conidiobolaceae > Conidiobolus > Conidiobolus incongruus. The sequence goes on along the minus strand of JNEM01006482.1, from coordinate 13,378 downwards.
GCTATTTAAATTAATTTTTTAAAATCTTTTTTCTGTCAATCAATATATGGTAATTAGATCATTAGCTAATTTAGAATTTATTAATCAACTTTATATACTTCCAATTTGGTCAATTAGGAAATCTTTAAATAATTTGATTGACTTTTAATATACTTAAAAATAACTTTGTTGTAACAATGTAATATGATTTCAATAATGTATAGTATATTTTTCAATTATTCCTATTAAACTATCAGAAAAATAAATTTTTATTTCAGGATTTAAATGTTATAAGAAAAATTGTATTTGATTATATTATTATTATTATTATTATTATTATTATTATTATTATTATATAACATAATCAATATCACCAAACTATTATATTGAATCTTAATATATATTTAAAATTTTATCTTCCTCTAAATTATTTTGAAATTTGGAATAAATTATTAATAAATCATTGAGAATTATAAAATGTTTATTAAGAACTAGAAATATTAGAGGAAAAATAGATTTATATTGTCAAATAAATAATTGTGTATTAGTTATATTAATAGCAGTAGCCATAGTCAGCACCTTGCAAATATTTGCAAATTTGGCCTTTTGGACATTGGGCAACTGCGAATCCTCCACACATAGTCTGTTTAACACATTTTCCAAGTGTAGATCCAGAGTTGTCGTATACACATCTGTAGCCCTCTGGACACTGTGCATTGGCGAAGCCTCCGCATGTGGGCTCAGAAGGCTGAGTGTTAATTTCCCTACATATACCTATTGATCCAGTGTTTCCAAACACGCACTCGTACCCCTTAGGGCATTGTTGGTTGGCAAATCCACCGCAAACCGCTTCAGTTGGCATTGGATATGGTGGAAGTGTAGGAGCGGGAAATGGGTATGAGGGTTGGCAGCATCCAATAAGAGATTTTCCAATATATTGACAAGTAGTACCATAAGGAAATTTCGCGATAGGAGAACACATAGTTCTTTTAGCACATGGATTAATAGTCAAATTTACACTACTGTCTTGAGCAGCTGTCATTTCTTCAGCACCAATTAAAGAAACCAAAATCAAGTTAAAGATCATATTTTTAAGAATAGCAACTATATTAGATTAATAATTAAATCAGTATATTCAAAATATCAAATTATTCAACATGATTTTATAGTAAATCGATTGTCATTATAGTGTGGATTGAATTTAAGGATCCTGGTATGTGAATTTAATGTTTGATTTTGGCTTTTTTACAATTCGAAATGGGAGATATAATTCATAAATGCATTTCATATTTTCTCATCATCTATTTATAATCATTCATATATTAGCTAGTTGTTACTTATTTAGTTAGTAATTAGTTATAGATAATTTGAATAATAAAATAAGACGGTATAAATTAATTAACGTAATTTTAACTGAATATTATTCAAACAATACTAATGACATGACTCGATTAAATTAAAAAATTGACAGTTTCAAAATTTAATTAAAATGGATAATTGTGTCCTAGAAAATTAATAATGTATTGGTGATAATTAATGGTCTATTTTACATAAATATTTTTCATGTTATAGATTTATAATATAAATTTAAGTTTTATTGGATTATAATTTTCTCCAAAATAATAGTATTTTTCAAGATATAGCAGCGGTTTATGATAATACCTTTAAAATAATTTCATCTACACCAATTCCTCAATGATACGACAGATTATCAAGACTATCATAAACGTCTTCTGACCTATATCAAAGTCTTTTAAATAAATAAAGTTTTTGAATATAAGGACCAGCATAGCATATTAATTATTAATCTTTAAAATTAGACAATATTTTAAAATAAACTTTTGTAAATCTTAACTATAAAACAATTCCATACAAAATAAATATGTCAAATAAAAATCAAACAAATAATAGAGTAAAAAGCTCCGTTTTGGTAATAAAAGCCCATCTATTAATATCCAACACATTTTTTATAAAACTGTGAAAGAAGTTTCTGATTCTTAAACAATGATTTAGACATAAATTATTATTTCGAAATAATTTAAAAATAACTCTATTACCACAAATAATTTTGATATTTACTCCAATTAATTGCTTTAGATAAATGACTTATTTTTAAATTTTGTTACTTTGTATATTATCAAAAGAATACGGATATTTTATCCTATTTGTTTCTGATAAGTATGTCAATCTCCAAATATAGATCTAAATATATCCAAGTGATGGGGAATAATCTTGTCCATCACTCAAGAAACTCCGATTACCACGCTGATTCAAGAAGTCACATTGGAGGTAACTCATTTCATGAATTGGTTGAACCTATCACTTAATAAACGCATCTTTCTACCTTCATTTCAAAAGTGTCCAGTCTCTAAGTTTTTCTCCTAATACCCACAAAAGTATTGAGTCGTGACGGGCGTAAGATATTTGCTTTATTCGCAGTAAGCCACCTTCACCGAATTCGGTGAATCCCATTAATTTCCCCTAATTTTGTGGTAACCTATTGATTAACACTGGCAATTCTCCGCCTAAGCCCTTAAAACCTATTTCCTCTAGCGGTTACAGCCATCACAAATATTCAATATGGATTATTTGGAAAATATTAAATTTCTTAGATTTATTTAACTTTTCAATATATTATAATATGAATTATTTGAATTTTGAACTAAAGTCAAGTATGAATAAGAGTAATATATGATTATGCTAAGATACATTGGTTCCAGCAATCTGCTAACATATTTATAATTCATTATATTAGATTTAATACAAAGTTTTAATCAAGAAAACACAGAACAAAATTAGGAGATAAAAACTCGCAAAAACATATAAGATTTGTATATGAATTTCAATAATGCAAAATCAAAATTATAAAATACTGAAAAGTTTTAATATAATCTTTTAATACTATATTCGAGAGTTCATATAATGTTCCAATGCTAATAATGGGATTTTTCAAATAATGATTTTTTTTATCAAAGTAAATGAGAATATTATTTTAATGATAAAAAATGATTAGTAAAATAATTATTATATAAATAATATAAAAAATAATAAAGTATAAAGAAATTCTAATTTATTACGAAGAATTAATTACTATATATATATTATGAAATTATCAAACCAATACTAAATTATTATGTATAGTTTATTGAATTCTATAATTTGAGCCAAAACAACTAGATTTTAAAAGATTCAAAAATAGTCTCTTTAGCTTCTTCAAGTGCTTTCTTATACTTCTCAGTATCGTTCCTAGTAGCAATATAGTGACTTGGTTCTGGAACATTCATTCCTTTGACAAACTTGGGATGTTGATCAAGATTGTATAACCATGCTTTGACATTAGGGAAGTCATTATAGTCAATTCCAAGGTTGTAAGCATATCCTACATATGAATAAGATGCAATATCTGCAATGGTTAATTGATCACCAACTAAATATTTTCTTCCTTCGAGTCGAAGATTCAGTACAGAGAACAAACGCCTGGTTTCATTGATATATCTATTGATAGCATATTCAATCTTGATTGGAGCAGCAAGAGCAAAGTGATGAGCTTGACCTTCAAATGGACCAATACCAGCCATTTGGAACATCACCCATTGAATTACTTCAGATTGAAGTTTATCGTCCTTAGGCCACAATTTATATTCAGGATCATGATGATGAGCCAAGTAGAGCAAAATAGCACCAGATTCAAACACTGGGAAATCGCCATTAGAGTGATCGATAATAGCAGGAATTTTACTATTAGGGTTGATCTTGACAAACCAATCTTCCCTTGCAGCAAGTTGTTCCCAAGATAGTTCGTAGACCTTGTAAGGAATTTCTAAGAGTTCTAAAGCGATAGAAATCTTATGACCATTAGGAGTTCCATGAGTGTATAAAGAAATAATAGGTTGAGTCATTGGAAACTATTTTTTAAAGTGATTTATAAGATAACTTAACTGCCACAATTGATGGTTTGACTATTTATACTATATTCACTTAAATCCAAAATTCAATATTTTCAATCAAACATCCATGATTTTAATTAAATAACCATAACCTTACTTTTGCATCAGTATAATTCGGATTAATGGATTGGTTGATTTAAGTAATAAATTCAATTATTCAAATTATTACCATAAATGGATACTATCGATAAAATATAACCTATCACATGGTTTAGGATCTCTTATATTTTCACAAATAGAAATAACATATCTTTATTTACAATATTTTCAATGGTTATAATATATGGTAAATCAGAAATTATTATAGATTTCATAAAAAGTATCCATGTTGTATTCAAAAATGTGTAAAAATGTTTTCGTTATATCTAAAAACAATATGATAATTAAAGAGAAAACATAAAATAAATAAACTTGTTAATTACATTTAAGATGATAAAATGTATTTATAAATTGAAACAGAATTTTAATATAAATTAACAAATACCCATTATTATTTTGAATTTAATATATATCGAGTATATAATTAATTCTTAATTATATAACTGTGGAAATATTACAATCAATAACCTCAGATTGTTTAATTTTGAATCATAATAAAGTACTGAAGACGCTTGAAAAAATCTGTAAACGTAAAAACATGATATTTTAGATAGTTTTTTCTATTAAAGGAAAAATCACTTCTAATTTAAATATTTCCATTTATTGAAACTCAGTCTGATATTAACACAATTAGTAAAAATTTCAATTATTATTTATGAGAATTATTTGTCAAATGAGACAATTAATAAATTTCTATAGTTAGAAATTTATAAAAATATTCTTCCGAATCAATTTATCCTAATATGAGAATTTTGAAATTTATACCATTAATTATATGATTTTTCATATTATAAATTCAAAAGCAATATTATTATATTAAAAATTAAATTGAATAATAAAGGGTATTAATGAATTCAGGTATATAAAAGTTGATATGGCTTGATCGATTCTTTACAATATCAAATCACAATTTGCTCTAATCTAACAAAAATAAAATGACTCAACCTATTATTTCTTTATACACTCATGGAACTCCTAATGGTCATAAGATTTCTATCGCTTTAGAACTCTTAGAAATTCCTTACAAGGTCTACGAACTATCTTGGGAACAACTTGCTGCAAGGGAAGATTGGTTTGTCAAGATCAACCCTAATAGTAAAATTCCTGCTATTATCGATCACTCTAATGGTGATTTCCCAGTGTTTGAATCTGGTGCTATTTTGCTCTACTTGGCTCATCATCATGATCCTGAATATAAATTGTGGCCTAAGGACGATAAACTTCAATCTGAAGTAATTCAATGGGTGATGTTCCAAATGGCTGGTATTGGTCCATTTGAAGGTCAAGCTCATCACTTTGCTCTTGCTGCTCCAATCAAGATTGAATATGCTATCAATAGATATATCAATGAAACCAGGCGTTTGTTCTCTGTACTGAATCTTCGACTCGAAGGGAGAAAATATTTAGTTGGTGATCAATTAACCATTGCAGATATTGCATCTTATTCATATGTAGGATATGCTTACAACCTTGGAATTGACTATAATGACTTCCCTAATGTCAAAGCATGGTTATACAATCTTGATCAACATCCCAAGTTTGTCAAAGGAATGAATGTTCCAGAACCAAGTCACTATATTGCTACTAGGAACGATCCTGAAAAGTATAAGAAAGCACTTGAAGAAGCTAAAGAGACTATTTATGGATCTTTCACCAATTGACCGCTTTTCACCCAAATTATATTATTGAATAAACTATATCTCAATTATTAATAGTAGTCTGATAAGCTTTCTATATCGTGATGAATTCAAATTATTAAATTGAGCTTCTTTTATAATTTTATTATATATATCTTAGTTAAGAAAATTACTAACTATATTATCCAACTCTTTATTATTAACTACAACTATATATACTATTTTATTTTTATTATGTTGGAAATATATTTATTTAATAAAACTGATAATTTATAGGGAAATGATAAACTAAATATTAAAAAGTAAATATCAAATTATTTTAAAGCTTTTATCAAGTATTTTATGATTATCATTGACATTATTAGTAATTTCAATTTAAAATATAGTCGATTTTGAAATTTTTCTCAATCTATTCGCTATTGCATTTCTAATCTTCAATTTATATAGAATAAAGCCAAATGCAAAGATATTAAGAGGATATTCAAATCAATATAGAATACTATTATACATAATGTAATACACTAATGTTCATAATCAACATTCTTCTGAATTATCATTAACTAGTCTACAAATTATTGGAATATATTCAATTTCAATAATGAAAAATTTTCCAATTAACACAAAAAAATTTTTATTATAGTTAGATATATTCTTATAAAATACTATATAATTGCTAAAGTCAAATCATTTAAAAATTGACCCATCCTTTTTATCAGATAAATACCATCAGAATTCAAAAATATACCATTAATACATAAAAATAATAAGCCTAAATATAAGTATATTTGTGACTCTAAAGCTATTTTTTAATCAATGTAAATATTGACTTGATCCCGAAATCAGTCGTTAAAACCTGAAAAATTTTTTGGTAGAGTTTAAAAATCTGATGAATAATAGATGGGTTAATTACAAAATGGGGCATTATTTTCCGGATCATGGGTTTTATTTATTGTTGACATTTGTTTTTAAAATACTGTAATAGAGAAATGATGAGCTTGACCCTCCAATTGGATTAATATCAACCATTCAAAAAATTTTCAATTGAGCAACTTCAGTCTGGAGTTTGAGGCCTTTGGACCACAATTTCTCCTCAGGATTGTAGCTCCACCAATTAAAATAGCACCAGATCCTAATATTAAAAAATCAATATTGAATGTTCAACTATTGCAGGTATTTTGCTATTGGGATCGTCTTTCAATAACTAGCTCTTTCTTGCCGATTTTTTCAAATGAGAAGTTATGAACTTCATAAATGATACCTAGGATTCCCAATGCAATAGATATCCTTTTATTGTTTAAATGAACTCAGGTGTAAAGAGAGATACAATTTTGAGATATAAATTTATTTTAAATATGTGATATTGCATTATTACCGATAATATTGATCTTTTTATACCCACTGAGGATTTTGATTATTATTATTATTATCATATTATTTAATATGCATATAACCTATCGTCCAAAAAGTTGAAATTTACCGATATTGTATGATAAATATATCATTAATCAAAGTCAAGCTATCTAATCAATATATACCTTTGAAGTTTTTCAATCAAATGATAGCCTATCTTTGATGGCAATTTTTCTATTTAACTGATTTTGAATTTGCCAGTTAAATGTTAAGCGGTAAATTTGATCAATCACAAGAGCAATCTCTATATTCTTGTTCATAGATATTGTGTAAGTACCTATATAATAATTATTCAAACAAACTACATCGTTTTAGAAAAAAAATTTTCCAAAAATACACAAGTAGAATATGATGATAATAAGTTAGAGCAGAACCAGAGTTTGTGTTAGATTTATTCTTATTGAAATAATATGCGTGTATTCATAACATTGATTTATGATAAAAATTTATATTTTTTGATTGTCCTTTAATTTGACATTTATATTGTATTTCTGTACAAAATAATCAAATATTCAAATCATTGAAATTGCATTGAACAATTAATATATTAACGTATCAATATTTTGTTAATCATTATTCTATTATATTTATATATATTTTTAATCTCAATTATCATTTGAAGTTGTTTAATTATATATTAAAGGTAAACATATAAATCTTTTCATAATATCCATCATAGATTTAACCCTTTTACAACCCTATTTAATATTTTTCTATATTATATAAAGTATGAGATTTTAAAGAATTTAGCAATATAAGGTAATAAAACATAATTGGGAACTCAAAAAAATACAGAGTAATTAATATTATTATAAAACATATTAAACTGTATATTCTTTATTTGGATGTTAAAATATTAAAACTTTCCTATTTATTATATTGATAATAATTATTTTTAACTTAAAAAATTCAATATTATTCAACATCACTGATATAAGCTGGATAAAATTAACTATTCTATCAAAATTCGAATAATTTAATGAATTTTTTGAAGGAACTTTGAATTATAAAATAATTGATTAAATAATTTGTCAAACTGAAGATAAAATAGAATTATAATCTATTTTAAATATCATTCTAAAAACTAGGTTATTTTAGATCTGCTAATCTCCTAAGTCAATTAAGTCTTTCATAATTCGAACCTGATCAAAATTAATTAGTAACACAAATTCTCAGAACAATGGTTACATTTTCCAATTCATTATAATTTGATAATGCAATATAAAATTAATTTTTTATAATTGTTAATTTTGTTTACAATGAGGAATATAATAAAATTTGATAAAACCAAAATGACAATATCAATATGACCTAATGATAATTAGGCAAATTTAGAAATCAAAATGATTACTGGATCATTAACTAATCATGATATTGGTAAAAAAAATGTTGGTATAACATTTATCTGAAATATGTTCAGAGATAAGTTATTAATCCAATCTATCAGATGAGTAAGTATGACCAAATCGCCATGTGATTATCAACAAGGTATATAGTACTCGTTCAAAAGGAATATCAATTACTTATGCATTAGTTCAGACTTATTGATCAAACCAATGTTTATTTCAAGGACCCATTAGGGTTGCATCTCGAAACAACCATATATTATATAATTTTAAATTATATTCAAATAAAATATTTAAAAGTGACCAATAATTAGTCGTGTTAATCTAATATAAACTTCACATAATAACTTTGATCATTGACAAATTAATAAATCAATTGAATATTTTTGAGAAGGATTAGTAAATTGGAATCTTTCAAATATCGCTTTTACAACTAAGCTATATTAATATCATGTTAAGAATTATTTTCTGGTTTAAAAACTATAAAAAGAATAATTATATTTCTTGATTAATAAATTTATTGCATAAATCAGCATTTATTTCAAACAATGCAACTATCTGGCTCTTGATTATAAAATAAGGACCAAATAGTTTGTTTATTATATTTATGATATAATCTGCATTGTATTTAATAATCTATTTATATTCTATTAAAGTATTAACTTAATTTCTTTCCAACTTTTATTATGATAAAACAATTCATTCAATCAATCCAAATAGTTTAGTTCCTATATACCATGCATTTCAAAAAGTATAATTAAAGCTCATTTATTTGATTAATGCATTTGTATAAATCATATGATGATCATTCATGCCCTCCTTTAGGGTATAGCCATATAGCATTTCCAACCCATACTTCTCATTCCATTATAAAATTCATTCAATTGTTTATCATTTACGCAGTTATAAAATTTCTTTCTGGTAGGTTCAGATTGACCGGTGGAGCTATCGTTGGATTTGTAGCATCTTGTTTCATAAATGAACCCCTCAGGGTTGCTGAGATCCATAGGGCATCCGTTTCTATCTACATTAGAACAATTAACGAAAGAGTAACCATGTTTGGCATCATAGTGGACTCTTTCAATCCCATTGTCTTGGCAATCGGCAGCAACAGTGGATTGAACAAGAGCCAGGATGGAAAAGGCGAAAATTTTCATATTCAATTATTTGTAATCAGAGTATAATTTCTTTGGCTATTGATTCTGTGTTTATATACTCAATTCAGTCGGGAAGTTCATGTGAATATCACATATCGAGCATTTAATAAAGCTAAATCAATTTCAAATATTTCAAGTTACTAATCAATTCTAAAAATATATTCAAGATAATTCAATTTGAACCACAATTGCAATGTATTGAAAAAAATTGAAGTTGTCTCAGATTAGAATAAATATCAGTTATTTTCATTTTTAAATGTTACTGTTTGAAATCAATTAATTCATTAAATTTTACAGTTCATGGATAATATAATTTATTAAAGAATATTTTACTATTATTATAATAATATTTTTATATATTATTACTTTGATATTTTTGATCTTGTAAATTGGATGTTGTTAATTAATCAGACAAATGATTTAATAATTATGTGAAAAAAATTAATGATTCATTTTTCAAATGAATGTAATAATTAATCAGAGCATAATCTATATTCAATTATCACATTATATTTATAATACATCTCGGTAAAGCTATAATAAGAAAAACCTATTTTTAAAATTGGACGAAATTCTGAAATTATTTTTTTACCCTTTAATTATAGATTTTAAAACATCAATTTAATATCAATGATGTTTGATATTATATATTATTCCCTCAATTATAGGTTATTCTCTTATTATTGTCTATTTTCAATTAAATGTCTTTCATTTTGTTATTATAAAATATCTTTGATAGATTCAATGGTGTAAAAATATAAATATAATTTTGATATCAAAAGATCACATTATAATTTGATTATTCCATTTCATAAATACTGGATTAATCTTGTTTAAAATAATCAATTTTGTATTTATACAATAAAGATTGCAAAGAAAATTTATTATAGCAATTACTCAATCTTTATTTATTTTGAATATTTTATGAGTTATTCGTCAATAATACATGATATTTATAATATTTTCTTATCAAAATTCAGATTATTACAACATCCAAGATATGGATAATTGTTTTACTAATATGACAACTTTCACGAATCAACATTTATAAATAATCCTTATATTAGTTGTTTAAAGCTCATTTATAACAAGGTTCACGACAATACTTAAATATTCGTTTATATATTTTCATTTTAACTTTATAAAATTATTTGATTAATTCACTTATTTGAATTCAGTTTGATTCAGATTATTTCTCATACTTGATAATAAAAACAATGTTTGATATTAAATATTGTTTGTGACTAATTTGGATATATAATTCAATGAAATATACATTAAATCAAAAAACAATACTTGAGAAGAAATGTTCTGGTGGAAATTAATAGAGAGAGACGATACGGGATATTAGGCTATAAGATGGGCTAAAAGATAGATTTTTTTTGGTTATATCAAATAGTGAAGAGGACCCGTATCGAGCTGATCTTGTTTTGAATTATCTAAATTCCAGGCTTTTGTAAGGTATATCGGATAAAGTAATTGAGGTGTTAATACAATGGCTTGGCCGAATAGCCAATCAACAAACGAATGATAAGTCAATCAGTATGTGAGAGAAAAATGATCAGTGTATTGCGTTTTTGTAAAGATACTTGATGAAAGCAGAGGCTCTTGTCTCTTAATAACATAAAGTACCTTGAAATATATTGTTTGCATAAAATCAATCTAAATACTTATTCGATATTAGATTAATGTAAATGGTATATTATAATTTTTAACATATGAAATAGTTATGCTAATTAGACTAATCTCCACTATTAATGAAAAAAATTTTGTATCAATGTATTTAATAATATCATATTAAAAGATTTCTGACTGGCTATAAACAATAAATATCAATTTATAGCTAACCTTGCTGAATTTATTTAAAATTATTTAAAACAACTAAGTTTACCCAAAAATAGAAATAAAATCAGAGTTATTCATTAAAAAATTATTCTATTGCTTTGTCAACAATCTATGGAACTAATTTGTTGAATGATAAACACTTCCATAATGATATCCAAGTACTGACTTATAAGTTTTTGCTGATATTTTAAAATTCCTCATACTACGATCTTTTGTGAATAATTATTTCATATTTGTTTATTTTTTGCCAAATGAATAAAACCATGATGTAAATAATACCCAAACTCAGGTAGTATACGCTTAATTGTATAATTAATGTCATAAAAATTTCAAAATTAAAATCTAAGTACTTATTAATATAACCTAAATATATTTTATATAACTGAATATTTTGTCAATTTAATACTTATCAAAAGGTTCATTTAATGATTAACCAGTGATATAATAGATATTGAAATCAAAAATTATTAACAAATTTGATTTCAAATGAGACTAAAAAAAATTTTTAATCCAACGATTGGATTAATTCTTTTGAAATTATATTATTAACAAATAACGATTAAGAACCAAAGACGATTCACATTTTAACATTTTCAACAATTAAATTTTATTAATTATTTATAAAAATATCACAAATTAGTATCCAAAACTATTTTTGTGAATATTGTAAAATTAAAATTAATTAATAATGAGATTTAAATTATATTAAATTCTCAAATTCAAACTTGAAAATATTCTAGCTGTTTCTAATATAATTATCCATTAAAATTTAAAAATATCTTTTGTCAATGATTTTAGTTTAGTTGGAATTGAATAATGAATGTCACCAGCCTGAGCGCCCGGATAGCTACGGCAGCCATCCTTTCAGCAATGAGAGCTGTGATAGCTTGCAGAAACAAGCTAGCGAAGAGGGAAACATGCTCGACAAGTCGTTGCGCGATGGCAGTAGTTAGTGTATGATTTAAGATTGAGTAAGATATGAAACAGATAGATTCATGCGAAGTAGAAAAAGATATACTCCATTAATATCAAATAGTACGAGTTCTATTATAGGTATATAAAATAACGGAAGTAGTAGGGGCAAGGGAGAACTATTATTTAGATGAAAATTGTGATATCACACTGGTCATGGTTTCTAGGTTAGTGCATGATCTTGGGGAATGGAAAAAGTAAATTATTTAACTTTATGGCAATGAAGTATAATTGTGATGATGTTATAATTTAATGTGCTAATGAATTAATGAATTAATAAGTATTAGTCAATTAGTTTTTAGTTATAATTAAAAAAAATAATTATAATTTTTAAAATAAAAATATTTTTTGATGAGGGTTTGTAAATTTAATATTATTAAAATATCAAATATAAATTTTCTCTTTGATAAAATTGAATTTTGGAATTAAATTAATTCTAATATATTATTTTTTTAGTTACAATTAATTTATTTTCTTATTTTATTGAAATATATATCTTATTAAATATTTTGTCATATTTTTTTGATTTTAAAACTTGAATTATATAATATTAGTAAAACAATATATCTATATTAAAACCAAAATGAAAAAATTGGTATTATTTTACTAAAATAAAACACTATATTTAAAAATATTAATATTAATATTAATATATAATACCAAATTAATGATATTTTATAATATTATTTTAAAAAATATAATAATAACAAAAATCTGAGAAAATAAAATCATTTATCAAACTAGCCATAAATAATATTTTTCATATTATATTTTATTGATTAATTTTAAAATCTTTATAAACTATATTAACTTTATAAAGAATATTAAACTTTAAAATATTTTCTTAACTTGTTTATATTAACTTTTTATTAATATTATTATTATCATTATATACACAAAATATAGTAATTTATTAAACATTTATTTTTTTAAATTGACTAGATAATTAGTAGCTTATTTGGTCAAAAAAATTTATAATATCTTAT